>JARJLF010000286.1:0-249682 GCA_029378395.1 Mycena leptocephala
TCAGAACAAGCTCCCGCCGCTGTCAAAGAACCCGCTGAGAACGCGACTCTCGATTCCACTGCCAATATACAGCACACGTCTGACGTAACCGTTGGCCGGCCAGTCGATGCTGAGCAGGACAAAATAAATGCCGACACAGACGCCCACTCCATCCAGTCGATGTCTCGACGCTCTCAAAGCTCCGACAACGAGGTTACCTCCGACTTTGAAGATTATATAGATCCCTTTTTGTCAGTCTATTTGCCCTTACAAAGTAATGTGCTTTGGCTGAACCTATCCCAGCGCCACTACTGGCGTGCCTGGGCAGGGCGTGTTGCACCCGGAACCATATCCACGTGCCGGCGCGGATACACCATCGTCAGTTCATATCCTTGTCCTTGTATATCTGATCTAGGCTGAACCTATCCTAGTTCGGAGACTCGTGGCCTCAACGTTTTGCCCTCACTTTCGACGACAGGGATATTCTTCGACATATGTAATAACAATTCCGAAGTCAACGGTGGGCAATTCACCAATGTTGTGGGCAGCATGACTCAATACAGCGGCAATGCAGCGTATTCGGTGATCCCGCGGGCGCACGCGAGAGGCGACGCGCGCCATAGATATGCGACGACCGGGCCGCATTACGCCCAGCCGAATGGAAACCCAAGTACGCAATTAGCTCGTGTATCATATATTGGTCTAACATACCGTCAAGGTTACGGTTATTCTCAATTCCCAGCGCCACCAAACCCTCAATTCCAAGGGCCACCAAGCCCTCAATTCCAAGGGCCACCAAACCCTCAATTCTACGTACCACAGAACCGTCAGTTCCAGGGGCTGCCGCCAAACAACGTGCACCCTTACCAGGCACCAAGTAAGCTGCCACTCTTTTCTCGGACTTTACTTACACTTGGCGGTCTCTCCAGACTTCGGACGCTCATTTTCGGGTTCTCCGGCGTATGCCCTGAACAGCCAAAACAGTGGACCGCGTCTCCCCGATCCGCGCGCCGTTAACCCAGAGGGTGATCTCGCTGCACAAATCGATGCGCGTCGAGCAGCAAGGGCGGCGAATCCCCCGTTTAGGAATCCCCCTCCGCTCCAGTCGTCGTTCTCTACCCCTGAAGCGCGCAGGGACTTTGCCCGCACTACGAGGGCTCCAACTTGGAGCTCTGCCCAGCCGCCGTCACTGGCTATGCCTACACCCATTCCCAACTCGTCCCGCCGAAGGAGTCAGTACTCGGACAATAGCATGCCGCTGAGCTCTAGTCCAGAGCAAGCCGACCGGGCATCACGGGCTCCCCCATCTTCGACCCCTGTTGCGAGCACATCCCAACAACCTCAGGTGCCTCCTAGTGCTCGTGCGCATCAAAAGAGTAGGAAAACGGAAGTTGACGAGAGCGATTCGTCGGACTCTGAGGGTACAGCTAAGCCCCTAAGTGGAAAAAATTCTTCCGCCATTGAATATTGTACTGATATGGAATTGCTGTGTTCACTCCTTTGATATGCTTTCGTTGGTCTTTCGTAGAGTGTAAATCTCGGGAATACACTAACCTACACTCTACACGCTCCCTTTCTCCCCCTTCCCTTCGCGTCTCTCTGACTGGACGCCTCGATTGTCTTGACCCCTATCACTATCACTTGTCTCGCGATTCCTCCAAGATTCCTCCAACGAACTCGAGTGTGTACAATTGCAATTTTATCTACCTATGTATATTGTTCCGGGATGAAATGGTGAATGTATGGATGTAGTATTGCCAATCTGCACTTGATAAAGGTAGATTTCGAGACGGAGACTGGAGAGTGAGATTGAGAGCGAGTCCCAAAAAGGCAAGAGACTGAGGTGTCCGAAAGAGGCAAGACCGCTTAGTCATGTCCCCGCCTGAAATTGGCAACAGCAAAACGAAGTGACCACTGGACGGCCGCGGCGAGCTCTCACATAAACTCAAGGCCAGTACTCTCAAGGCGAATTGAACTTTAAAGGGCTGGGTCTTGCTCTTAATCCACTGGGACTATGGCTAGCTCGCCGAACCCATACATCTTGGTCCCGGTCTCGACTGTCTCAAATGGCGACGGGCACCAACACTCCCCGACCAGCGGCGGCGGGGGCCTCGCCTCAAACCAAAACAGCAGCGGTCCTTCGCATTCAAACTCCAACGGTGCTGGTGGTGGCTTCTCCGCGTCACCCGGCTTCCCTGCGTCGCCCACCAGACAGAGCATGACACAGACGTCGACGCCGAGCATCGCACAGACGGTCTCGCAGGCGCACAGCCTCGCCGCGTCGTCCGCGAACCTCGTCCCGCTGTCCTCGAACCCGCACGGGCGCAATGGGAACCCGAATGCGTTTCGAGCGCCCGCGCATAAGCACGCGCACCACCTGCACTCAATCCCGCCGCGAGAGAAGAGCACAAGGACGCTCATTATTGACCATATGCTTTGGGTGCACGGTGCGTCTTTCTTCATTTTTTAAAAAGAATATAGTACAGTGGTTCTAATGGAGTTTTTGTGTGGGTTAGGCCGCACGCGCTTCGCCCAGGCGCGCGCCGAGTTGGGCATGACGGACCGCACGGGGGGCCCAGGGACGCCGCAATACTTGCACCGGCACCGCCCAGAAAACTACGAAGAGGAGGACGACGTGGGCAGCGATGGGGAGGACGCCGTGACCCTTAAAGCGCGCGCAGGCGATCCAGGGCGCCCACACAACGACGACGAGGACGAGCGCCTGCGCTCGCAGGACCTCGTCCTCGCGCGCGCGCTGCGCCTCCGTGCGGAAGGCCTCGAGAAGGTCATCACCTCCATGCTCGACCAGCCGCCCCCGCCGCATCGGCCCATCGACGAGGAGCTCCTCACGCCGCCCACGAGCCCGCGCATCCACCCCTCGGGGGCGAAGACGACCGGCCCGCACACGCTCCCGAATGGGGTGCGGTTGCGGCTGGCGCTGGGGACGATGATCAATGATTTGTTTGCGAGGCAGGCGCCGGTGCCGCCGCATCGGGACCGCGAGCGCGAGCGCGACCGGGAGAGGGAGAGGAGGGGGAGCATGTCGCCGGTGGCGAGCACGACGGGGACGGGGCGCCGGCGTCGCCGTTGCCGCCTGCGTTGACGACGATCGCGACTGTTAGCGCGGCGTGTCCTGATAAGCCGAGCGTGCAGCCGTGGACGCGGCCCAGCTCGAGCATGCGCCCGGCCTGGCCGATGTATCCTGTGCGTCACTCTTCCTTCCTTCCTTCCCTCCTCCCTCTTCTCTCTATTATCTATCTATCTGACGCATTTTTTTCTTTCAAATATGACTAGGTCCAACCCCGCTCCCCACCCACCCCCTCCGCGCGCACCCGCGCCCTCTACAACGCCGGCGCAGACCCCAGCACAGCCAACTCGCCCCCCGCCTTCCGCTGCCGCGACACCTCCACACGGGTGCGAGATCTGCGTCGAGGCGACCACGTCGAGCATGCGCGGGGCGGCCGCCGCCGCGGGAGCGGGTACGGGTACAGCGGTGGGCAGGCGGAGGAGGGGGTGCGGGCGGCGCGGGGCGGGGGCAGCAGTACTGGAAGGCGATGCCGGGGGGCGTGAGCCCCGAGGGGGGGGATCACGGGGTGGCTTGACGGGAGCGGGATGGGAGGGGTTGAGTCGGCCGAAGGCCGCGGGACGGTGCTCCGGCGGAAAATGAAGGGGGGTGGAGATAGTGCTGTTGGTGGAGGGGGAGGGGAGGGGAGGGCGGGGAGGGTGGGGAAGGTGGGGTGGGGGTGGGGAAGGCGAACGGCACGGGGAACACGAAGCTGTCGGAGTTGATCCCGAGGTTTTTGAGGCTGTCGGCGATGGTGGCGGCGGAGATGGGAAGGGAGGCGCGCGGGGAGGAGGAGGAGCCCGCGTCGCCTGTGGAGGACCCGGACAAGGAGGACGAGTCGGAGAGCCCGTCGACGGAGCGCGGGTGGGATGGGGATGGGCGGGCGCTGCCCCCGGATATGGCGCTGCCGCCGCCGGCGACGCCTGTGCCTGTCCCGCAGACTTCCACATCCACATCCACATCCACAACGGGAGGGTCGGGGACGGGCCCGAGCCCGTACGAGAACCAGACGCCGATGTACGAGTCCGCCCTGCGTCCGTCGCGCGAGTGGTACCTCCTCCTCGCGGGCCTGCTCACGCGCGCGGTGCTCGAGGGGTACCTCACCGCGGGCTGGCGCGGGCCCGACGCGGTCGACTGTCTACTGAAGGTGGGGCTTGGGCTTGGGCTCGGCACGCCGCCTGCGCAGGGACAGGAGCCGAAGAGCGACGGGACAAAAACGGGGACGAGTTCGCGGAGTTTGACCCGGACGAGCTGCCCAGCCTGCTTGATGCAGCGCGTATGCTGTTCCCCGCTGCGCTGAGGGATGGGAACGCGGCGAATAAGGGCTTGGCGGAGGAGGAGTTTGAGATGGAGATGGAGACGCGGTTGAGGAGGGTGAGCTTCCTTCCCTTCTCGTTCTCGCTTTTTTTCAGCAGCGATGCTGATGATAATGTATTTTTTTCGCAGTTCTATGACATCCCGCAGTCGACGCCCGACCTCTCCACGCACATGGAGGACCTCGCATGGCAGTACCCCGCCGAGCCCGTCGAGCGCGCCGCGGTGCGCTTCTGCGAGGCTATCGAAAAATGGCGCGGCAAGCCCGAGCTCGAGACCGTGCGTCGCCATCCTTCTCCATCTCCCTCATTTTATCTCTTCTTCTTACTCTTACGCTTTTTTGTAGTACAAGAAAAAGCCCCCCGCCTTCTCGTCCCCACTGACCGGAGGCACGCCGAGCACGGTGTCGTCCATGGCGATCGACACGCTCGTGCACGGGAGCCCCGCGACCGGTGGCGCCCCGCGGGATCGGTGTTGGTGGCGCGCAGCACGCGCAAGCCGTCGATCGACGTGTACTTCCCGCAGCCGTTCCCGCGGCGGCTCCATGGGCAGGGCGCGTGGAGTCGGAATGTTAACAAGAGGATGAGGTCGCCGGGGGCGGATGGGGAGCGCGCGGGGCCGGCGAAGGCGGCGAGGACGAATGGGGCTGGGGGGGAATGAGGGAGGGACAAATAAAGGAGTTGGGAGTGAGTGGGGTAACTCTGGCCTGGTTTTGATTTGTGAATTTTGCTATGGACGTTTGTATTATTTTCTGCTGTAGTCTAGCTGAACAAAAGCCGAAATGGGCACTCTGTACCATTCGTTTTCACTCAAGTTCCTTTTGTACGAATTGTACTGGCGTGATTCGAGGCCTGCACGCCATTCGTAGCCTTTTATGGTCATATAAGAGGAAGATTTGTAAGCAACCTTGCCTTCACTAGCTTCACTCCAGAAGTTGGTTCAAGCGGACTCGACTTCGTTGATCCGCTGGCGTTTCCCTACAGCTCCATCATGCTCCCTTTGATATCTTCGGTTCATTCAAGTGGGGACAGTACTCGTGGTCTTGCTTGCACTCTCTGCGGATTCCCAGAGACCGCGCCTGAAATGCCTGCGGTCCCTGCCTCCATCTTCCCGCAGCTTTTGTCTTCAAATACGGCCCCTACGGATTCGATAGAAGCTCAAGTCCGCAGAGAAGTGGACCTGGCAGAGAAGAACATGTCGCTGATGGAGGAGAAGATGGAAATTTTGAAACGGGTGCTAGAGCAACTGGGTGCCCGACACCAGGAGCTCGGGGACTTCGTTGCAGGCCATCGGATGATCCTAGCGCCTATCCGGAAGCTCCCAAGCGAACTTCTTTGGGAGATCTTTTCGTACAGTGCGAAGAGCGACTCAGCCGAACTAACAGACCTGCGGTGGATACTCCCCCGCGTCTGTCGCTCTTGGCGGGTTGTGGCGCTCTCGATGCCTCGATTATGGAACCATATTTGCTGCAGCTCCTTTGTAAACCGGCGATTTATTTCACCCGGAGCCCAAAGGGCAATGCTTTCACTCCAGCTGGAGCGTTCAGCCGAGGCTCCTCTCAGCTTCGATCTCTTCAAAAGGATCGAGCATGAGAGTGACAAGGTCGTGGTCCTCAAGGTCCTACTTCCTGTAATGCACCGCTGGCAAGATATCAGCCTCGGTGTTTCGGATGTTCGTTACTTCTCTCGAAACGGTGGTTATGACCCCGTCTCTCTCCCTCAATTGACGAAACTCAGTCTCTTCGCGACCAGCTATGAACACCCATTCGGGGCCGTTTTCCAGTCTGTGCCTCTTCTGAAGGAATTGCATTATGACGGTCCGGCGGCCGGTCGCCCGATGGGTGACTCCAGAAACTCCCTCCCGCAACTCCGAAGGTTGCCGTTGTCACAGATCAAAAAATTCCATCTGTCAAATCAGATGTGGTCCCAGGTCGCCGACGTGCTCGATGTTCTTCGGGCAGCCCTCAACATTGTCGAGGCCTCGTTTCATCGCTGTTACATGTTGTCCAATAACGCCCTCCTTAACTATCCCTCGTTCACCAATCCAAATCTCGCATCTTTGGAAATTAATGACAGTGAAGGGACGTTTCTGTCCTTCATCATTGTTCCGGCCCTACGGCGGTTGTCCCTTGAATTCCGTCATTCCTTCATACCTCACAAGGTTGTCTCATTCCTAGCCCTGACAGGATCGTCTCTCACACACCTTACCTTGTGTTTGTTGACAACCGATGAAAAGCTACGCGACCTTCTCGGTTTACACCGCACATCACCAACCTTGTCCTAGAGGATCCCGAGTCCGAGCCAGCGTTGGACTTCGTCACGCTACTGACCTACGGACCTGGAAAGCAGAATCTCGTTCCTGAACTCGTGTTTCTCGAACTTCTTGGGTGTTTCCAATGTGGCCGCGATCCGCTGCTGGGCATGCTGAAGAGTCGCTGTGCACCAGGTTCTCTTCGCCATTTCAGACTCGATGGCCGTGCCTCTGATTTACCGGATGATATACATATCATTCTACGCAATTTTATGCTTAAATAATGCTTTTCGGGCGATTTCTGGAGCGTCCGTACTATCACATTGCCTCAGAATATAGTTCAACTGTTGAATCCATGTTTCTTCTCTGCAACGATGCGAATTTACACACGGTTAACGCGTACTTGAACATATCCAGAAACCACGTAGACTTGGATTTTTTTTTAGTGCCGTAATTGGGATCACAGTAACGTCACTTTTTGGCATGACAACGGTCCGTGTTTTTACGCGTTTCAATCGCTCCTTCTCCAGATCCTCGACTCAGCCATCGGACCTGCACTCGCCCACGACGACTTCACTGTACGCTGCCACTGCAGGTGAATGCGATCGATTCTCGTGTACTTGTACTTAACGGAAGATTTTCAATCGCCAGAATTGCTTTTCAATTCCTTTTACATTTCTCAAAACTATTCCCCGGGCCTTTACCGGCCATCATAGGATTCTTTCGAATCTATCAACAAGACAATCCGGACCAAAGGTCCCACGGCTCGTGCCGGAGGATTTCGCATCGTCATGGCGTCCGGGATACAGCGTCTACCTACTGAGATTCTTTCCGAAATATTCTTCCGTTGTGGCGCGAAACAAGACGGTTGTAGGCCACGCCTTGTTGCGACAGTCTGCAGCAGGTGGAGAGCAGTCGCGCTGTCGACTTCTGGGCTTTGGTGCAATATCCACTTGTACCGAGAGGAGATGGAATTAGAATCTCTTCATTCACTTTTGAAGCTCCAACTAGAGCGATCTGGTCAGATTCCACTATCCGTGGTGTTCTGCGAGCCCCGTGACGATTCTTCCATCCTGGAGCTACTGCTCTCAGTCTCCCACCGCTTGCAATCTCTGGACCTGGTTGTTCTTACCTCTAATCAGCATAACCAATTGCGGGGCTCCACCGGCCACTTCCCTATTTTGAAAAAACTCACAATTCGAGACACACCCTCCTTCGAACTGGGTAACCTTACTCGGCCTCATCCACTTCTGGAGGAACTCACCTTGAGCTGGCTACGTTGTCCGGTCCCATCCCAATTCCCATGGACCCAACTCACAAAATGCACCATATTTCGTGGCTCAAACGAGGATGTGCTGAACGTCCTCCGTTCGGCACCCTGCATCGCAGAGCTGTCACTTTACGACTGCTATTACCTGAACCACCGGGATCCCGACAGGAAAACAATAACAACTCCCGCAATTCGGTCCTTGAAAATATCGGGCTGCGGTAGAACATTCAACCAGGACTTTTTGGGCCACCTTATGGCACCCAAATTGCAGGAACTCATCTTGGAAAACCTCCATGATAATAGCGTTGCAACCCACATCACCTCCCTTCTGACCGGATCCTCGGGACACATAAATCACCTCAGCTTGTGTAGCGTCAGGGTTTCCGAGCGAGAACTAATCGCGATCCTTCATTTAACGGATACGCTTGACCATCTCGAGATCAGCTGGCCATGGGATGTCCATTCCAATACGCTTATGGAGGCATTGACTATCGTTCCCGGTAATCGCACTCGTCTCCTACCGAGGCTTCGAGTACTGAGCCTCACCGGGGGCTTGTCATGTCACAACGATGTTCTCTTGACGATGCTTCAAAGTCGATATCCGGGCCTCGACCATATTAAGCTCTATTATGCTGGTCGGACATTCTTTTTCGACCGGGCTTTTGACGGACTGCGAAAGGCCGGGATGAAGATCATGGTGCTTTTCGACGGGCCAGTTGATCCTTTTGCAGGCGACAGCGACACAGAAGAAATATTGGGCTGAGTAAAGTTTCAGTCATGTATTCATTCAATGTTGTGTACAAAATTAATGCATTGGATTTTATACTCTCGTGCACAAACAAACTCAGTTCGCTACAACTACATATACACGCCTAACGAGTTCAAGAAACTGGGCCGCGGTCATCTTTGGCAACGCTTGTGGAAAAAAATCCCGGCCTTTTCGTTTCTACTTGCTGCAAAACTATCGCAAGTGTGCGAGGTTGAGCACTTTGAGCCCCTATCACGGATGACGGCATGAGGCTGTGCCATTCGTGCTTTCCTCCACGACCAAATTGGCGCGAAATGTCGACGTCGCAGTGAGTCTTCTTCCTACTCCCTTGAATATTTGTTCAAAGTATTAGGCATTGCGATTCCCTTTGCTCTTTCCATTATGCGTCGAAGATAAAACTCACGAGAAGCCCATATCCGGAGTTGCTCTCAAGCGCCGCTGGTCCTCCTTCTGATTCGCAGGCTCTGGAAATCCGCCACGAAATCCGGGCAGCTGAAAAGATATCTCCTCTGTGGATACACATATCACACGCCTTCAAGGCGCGATAGAGCAACTTGTTCGATATCGTGCAAAGCTGGAGGATTTCGTTAAAACCCACAGAGCCGTGGTTTCTGCACTGCGTCATATTCCGAGCGAAATCCTCTTGGAAATTTTCGAGCACTGTACAGATCCCATGCCACGTTTAACCCGCACTCCAACGCGCCGTGGATCATTGGGCGAGTGTGCAGCCGATGGCGCGCCGTTGCGCTAGGTTCACCTTCGCTCTGGCGCCACTTTATACTGCCAGATGGACGGCAAGTCGATAAACTCAAGGTTCCATACCTTGTGCGATCATTATCGCTTCAACTGGAACGCGCCGGCCACATACCACTTCCATCAACCTTACACGTGCGGTCGATGTCCTGGCCCTTTTTCTCCCAGCGTCAGCACAATGGGGAGATGTTACGCTGTCTCTCACTCGTGGCGGATTCACCCGGTTCTTCAAACATGGTGGAAGTTTTCCGGCCTTGAAGAGGCTCACACTAAATAGTTGGGAGCCAATCCCAGCTATACATGATGTCGACATGCTCCAGTCGCTTCCTGCTCTGAAGGACCTAAACCTGTATTTGAACAATGAAGCCTTCCCTCGACGTTTGTTACTCCTTGGTTCCAGCTCCGTACATGCGTTGCGAGCGATGTCCACTCCTTCGAGTTTCTGTGGATGGCTTCGCAGCTACCGCCCGGCAGTGAGATTACTGCTTGAAAGGGGCAAATATAGATCGCTGGCGTTCAGCGCCGCCCAAAATGTCCTCCATTCGGTCCCTCACCCTAACCGACTGCGGTGAGGTTTTCACCACAGAAGTCCTCGAATTCCTCGTCGCCCACGCTCTAGAAGTACTCGTCATTGAAAACAATTCCACTTCTGGTGCCGATCTAACGCAACGTCTCCTCACTTTCCTGGACAAGTGTGCGGGTCGGCTGAAACATCTCCGTATCCACACCGACATCACTGAGGACGACTTGATTCACATCTTCAATTCGCCTCATACTCGTAACATTGTTCATCTTGATGTTTCTTCCACCGTCATCTCCAATCGTGGGCTTGCCGCACTGGCATCACATCTCCATCTCCGCACTCTGATCCTACGTGGAGACCCGGACCTTCAGTTGACGACTCTCACGAACCATCGTCCTTTCATCGGTTCCCATCACAATACGCTTTCACGTACGGGGGGGCTCGAGGTGATACTCATATAGTAAATGTCCCACCCGTTGCGTTCAACTCAAGTCGAATGTTGAATCCTCGTGTACATATTTCCGTTGGTGCATGCATTGTGAGCGGTATTTTATATGTTACAGTAAGTTATTAACCTGGTCGTCATAAAAGTGAAGATAGAGACTTTTTCGTGAAATCAGAGCTCTAGGCTCGTCATCTATAATGGTATGGCGAAGGGACTCGCGCGTCGCAGTTTCCTGTTGCACTCGTGGAAAAAGAGTAACGTCGACCGTGAAATGCCGTCGGCATATGGGGCACAACCCTGCACGTCCCATTCCGGCACGTCGTACAGCGTTCGACATGCGATGGACCAGCAAACCTAGAAGCAGCCGCTACAGTCAGCACGAAGTTAATCAAATGGCAAACAGTTACATACGCCTAGGATGGGATCGAGGTACTCGTAATCTTTGTCCGAAAACCCTCGGGTGATGTTGCAAATCTCTGCGACGGCTTCACAGTGCTTCCGACGCCATTCGGGCTGAGACGCTGCAAACAAGCCGTATAATTCTACCAGGGCCGCCAGGGCCGTTATGACGCAAGTCTTCAGTGTCGGTTGGGCGCCCCGAAGCGCGGGTATGCAGGCTACGTCCACCAATGCTGTTTTCAAGAAGGTGATATGAGAATGAATCTCGTCGATTAAGGCCCAGTAGCGTTTTGACCACGCTGTAGGTGCAGGGTCCCCTAAGCACTAGGTAAGTTCGGAGTGAAGTGAAGGGGGCAATTTCTAGATATACCGAGATCCCATCGGCTCCACGCGCCGACTAGCTGCTGACTATCACTCAGAAATAGAATGCCTTTTGCTCGCATGAAATTTATCTCAGTGTCGGTCCAATGCGTAGCCTACGAAAATGATAATGAGATGAGCGCGCCTCAAGGAAGGAGGCCTTACCACTTGTAGTCTGAAGTTTTCCAACAGTCCGGGATCAATTACCGAGGGAAGGTTGAGAATCAAGCCGCACTCGATGTCGAGATAAATCATCTGAGAAAATGCAGCCCTCGCTTCGTCCGCAACGTTATGGGAGAAAGGTACGAGGCATCGAGCTTGGGGCACCAAGTGTCGGCGGAGGCGTCCTGTAGTCCCAGTGTAGCTGCGTGATGAACGACGATATTGCTGGCCTTGACAAGGAACTCTTGGCAGCTGTGTATATCCTCCTTCTGCGCAGAGTAGAGAGATAGCAAAGTGTACGCTTGCAGACACAGCAAGGGATCCGACCCTCGGCCAGAAACACTTTCAAGTTTATGGCGAATGAGGAGGTCAAGTTCGGTTTCGACTGCCGTCTGGCTATTGAAGGGAAGCCACGCTTCAGGATGCGAGTGGAGACGCACGAGGTACCCCATTAACTCGCATACATTGACTAGGGTGGGATCAACAATCAGACTGGAGAGGTCTCCGATACACAATGCCTCCCGCTTTTCAGTAGTGACACTGAGCCCGTACTGCCAACCGTGCTCCAAGAGAACGTTTCGCCTATGAATTTCCTCAGAAAGTTATTAAGGTCAATCAGAAGGCACCAACGCTGTAAAACTTTCGGCGTGGCAGTCCTTGTCCTGAGGTAATGGATTGACTTGAAGAGCTGAAGATACCGAGTCGAGGCTGGGCAGGGTGAATGGAAAACCCGGTGAGCCTTTCGAACCCCCTGATATAATGCGTGGTATATTGGATGTAATTCGGGGCACGACTCGGAGAAAGGGGGCCAGACGATGGGGGAGGTCAAGGCATTCATTTGTAATCTCAATGCTCCAGATTTAGGGGCGCCAACTGCGATGGGGTAGTGGGTCGAGAAGAGGAGGAGTTGCTAGTCGAGTCAGACGAAGATTGATCTTCGTGGGGCGCGGGTTTTAATGGTTTGCGTCTACCTTGGCCCGTTTCTCGATACTGGCATTCGTCTGGCCGCGAAGTTTGTGTACATGTGCGGCATGGTTTTTGCCCGTCACAGCGCTGGAAATATAATCAGAGGGACAACCATGGAAAATAACCAACACTCACCCGCTTTCTTTGTCTAGACGCGTCAATAAATACATGAGGTCAAGAGTGACAGAGACAAATGTCCGTACCGACAAGTAATCTGTGAAACTGCGAGTTAGAAAAAATACAAAGGTGAGAGAAAAGATATGCGCACGCATGCCCCTCCTTTAGGTAATTCTGACCGAAGCTGCCCAACTGTCTTCGGTACATATGTGCAGGTCACTGGTGTCCTCGTTCGGGAGCAGGGCCCACAGGGATCCCCACCATCACAGCGCTAAATGGTGGTAAAAATCATGATCCTGACATCACGGACGAGTTTTACACACAAGCTTTCGTCGACGACACAGTGCGCAGGTAGGAGTTTTGAATTTGGCAGGCTTTGCAAAAGACATTGTTGTGGGGAAAGTCATCTCGGGCATTCATTCTGCCTTTAACATAAGTCTACCATTATTTGGGAACTGGGCGGTCGCCTGCAACGCTGGTGCCTGAGCGTGACCGAAGTGTCCGTTAGACGCTGACTTGACGCTGACACACTATCTGGCCGGTAAATGTGGAGTCGCTGGACGAGGCCGAGCTCCGTGGTAAGCGAGGAGAGATATACCTCCCTTTGGTTTACCAAGCTTGAAAGCATATTGTGTTATGGAATATCGGACGTCAAAAATCAAATTTTTACCACCCCAGTCGCCGAGAAACCATTGGAAGCCACTGTTTATCCCCAGAAAGCCTCGGTAAGTTAAGTTGACGGTAACACGCACCTCGTGCTCTGCTTAGCTGCTAGCTCACTTTTTCCGGGAGACCGGGATCCACATTCTAGCCGCAAACTTGGTCAATGTGTCAAAACCAACTATGTATGTGGTTGCGGTGCGATGACAAGAATAGCCTCATTTTTGCTTGCTCATCGTCTTCTTCCACTAGTATAATTTATCCTCCCCCCCTCGTATGACGAGTCGACGACTGGCCTGAAAAATTGCAGAAAGCACCTCATAGTTCGAGCCGCATATTTCAGAATTGGCCGTATATAGTTGCCGTGCCGACCGCATCCATCAGTAATCGCAGAAAACGATTCTCCGGGGGCCCGGCCGTGAATAGCGGTGAATGAACGGAGCCGATGCCATTCATTGCCGAGCGACTCGTGGATTCGGACCACTCGTTCGTTCGCGTCGCCCAGGTCGGAAGAATATTTGGAGGCACTTGAATCGTTTGTAGCCGTACAAAGTCAAAGTTTGAGCGGATGAGAGAGAGACGCGCTTGAGGAGAGAAGATCCACATGATGGCAATGATGATCCGCGTTTTACGCTTTGATGGCTGAATTCAGCGTGAATTTCGCATGATTCCGCATGTGCCGCGCTCAGTCGAAAGCAAATTACGATACAGGGTATAATTTAGGATTTCTTTGCAATCTTCGGCCGGAAAAACTCACGATTCGGCACGTAAATATGTCATGAGTTATCACACACACGAGCATCATTCCAATTGTTGAACAAGCCGAGGCCCTATAAATTCACCAAATTTTACTGTAAAAACCGTATCGACCGCACATCGCTTAATTATAACTAACCGTGCCGCTTCGACTGGAGGTAGTCATACGATCTGGATGCCCGGGCTCCCTCGAATCCCTTGTCTAGTTTGACGCCTGTGGCGTCGGTGCAAAAAGCTCGCCGATCAACTTGTATAATCAAGTCGCGGTTCTATGTAAAAATATGTTTTTGTAGCCGCCGCTATGCTCGAGCCAATTCCAGTGTACAGTACATCGGTGTCGGGCCTGGACTTTCATCATATTTTTTCCTCTGCTGTCGCTATCGATATTGAACTTGTGTTTGGGGCTACGTATCTCGTAGCCGCCGAGTCATCGTTCAACGGAGTACGGCTGATTCGTTCTGCCCCAGGCCTTTCGGTTAGTTGATTCCATCGGGCAACATATTGAATACGATGCTACAATTAACTTAATGGGTTTGTAGTCGCTCCTATCAACCACAGTCACTGGCTGAGAGTGCATCATTAATAGCGTTATCCGGTTGTAATTCATATAATAAATTCTTGCTGTGTTCAGGACTACGAGTGTGTTCCGTTTACCGTGGGAGGTAACAACTCAGTGGGTATTTATTTATTTACTTATTACTGCATTTCGCGGGCCCAAGATAGAGCACCTTAAAAGGGGTGAATTTGGAAGGCAAGTGGATTGTGGTGTAGTGGTAGTCTGTCCCTAGAGGCCAGATGTACTGTCGCTACAACTCAGCATGTTCCGAAAGGGACCGCGCTGACAATTTTATCCTGAGTCTTATCCGTGAGATAAATTTCGTGTTTTTCACCCACTGAATACCCAGGGATCATAATTGGATAGACGAGAAGTGGAACAGGCCATTAATCATTGACATCAATGGCACCGAGAGCCGGGCCCGTGCTGAACCATGTTGTCCACCAAGGAATTATGGCCTGACTGCGGCTCGGGCAGCTTCTCGCTAAGACGGCTCTGGAGGCATATTAAACAGCAAGCAAACATTTGGTGCTCAGCTGAATGCGGGACAATAGTAGAGGCACAACGGGTGGCCATAATTAGGATAGCAACAACGAGACAACGGGGATGATTCGACCAAAATAGTCGTCCGAGCTGGTATCCGATTCAAACCGTAGGAAAGGTCCTAATCAAGGTTTTATTTATTTACTGAGAATCTTAGACAGGTTTTATTTCCTTCTAAAATCCATCGTCCACACTTGAATCCAGGTAAGTGCAGCCAAAGCATAGCAAAATGTGGCCACAATTTTCATTTGTCCTGTTTGGTGTTAACCACAGATTCCTTCTCTTCCTCATGGGACATCCATTTTTCGGAGAACTCTTGTGCCCGTTTGAGAACCAGGTCATCATGGTTCACAAAGCTGGTGGAAGAGGCTGCGGCAGGCTGCGGTCGATCCTTTTATATTGCGGCTTCATAAATAGTCGTGCAATGACGCTAGGCCTGGTGCTCACTATTTTTTCCCAATCACTCTCGAGCTTGTACGACTCTCAAGGTCTTCCCAACCAGAAGACACCCAAGCCTCCTCCCATCCAAGCCCGCTCCTTTCCCAGTCAACGCCTTTCTGACCTGCACTCACCCATCCCAACGCATTTGAGACGACACTTGCGGCACGCACGAAACCGTCCCGTCAAGCTCTGCTAACCCCCCCTCGGGAAGGTCAGCCTCCCCAGACGCCGGCACGAACTCCCCAGGCCCAGCGTGCCCGTACTGCTGTGCGGCGTAGTACAGCGCGCGGATCGCCTTTGAGACATGTGGCTCCAGGTGGTGGAGCGCGTTTTTTTACTATCGTCAGCCAGGGGTTGGAGCCTTCTGGCACGTCGGGGTCACCGAAAGGGAGTCGGCGATGGCGGATAACGGAGGGACAGGAAAGGCGGTATACGACATGAGAAGGGGGATGTGATGCGGGGGCGGCCGCGAAGCATGAGGATGAGCGCAGCGACGCCGACGTAGGCGTGTAAAAGCTGCGCTTTCGCGGCCATGTTGTCTAAGGCCTTGAGAACGGTCGGGGTGGAAGAGAGAGCCGGTGAGGTAGTGCATCAAGAAGAAGTCTGCGCGCGGCGCATGGTTGGGTTTGCTTGTGTCGGCAAGCAGGAGAAGACCTATTCACATGTTAGAAATACTCTACTCGAGTAGGAGTTAAATGAAGTAGAGGACCTTGCGCAACCATAGAATCTTGACTAAATTCGATTCCATACTGGAGACTATACTGTCAGGGACATTCGATGAAAGAAACCTGGCCACGTACTCCCAGTTGAATGAACGGATGCATCCTAATTGATTCAATATGATAAAATGAAGTGAGGCAATCCCACGTACAAACCGCTGACAAGACGTATGAGCATCATAGTCCCATTCCTATTCGCCGATGCTCCAAAGACATATTGTTGCATTCCTATTCGCCGATGCTCCAAAGACATATTGTTGCATCACTTGTAGAATTCCCATGACCGAGATTTGCGCAGAAAATAAATCTAAATAATCCGCATACGCTCTGAGAATGGAGTTCAATGCTGCGATACGCCAGCTGGATATAAATCCCTGTACTCTGCCTTCCCAATGCGTGTTGTCCAATTCGAAGGGGCGATGAAACCAGGTTTGCGCAAGGGCTGTTGCATGCCCACTTCATTATCGAATATAGTCTGCAGCAGGGACGCAGGAGCTCCGAGATCATGAACGGATAGAAGACTGCCAAAGAACCTGTCATTAACACTGTTCAGACAAAGGGACTGATGCGGGAGGTGGTCATAAAGCCCAGAGTCCGTCAGAAAGCAGTGGGTTATTCGTAGTCCATTTTCAGTAGTATTGGAGGAGAACGATAGACGTTGGAGAGGCACCCGGGAGGTTGAGCAACCCCTGCTTTAAATTTTGGGTGGATGGCATGGAGTGGGGGCAGAAAGTGGGGACGTTAACCGCCCCTCACGGAGATTCCTGTTGTGGATCCACTGATCTCCGTAGATTTGAACGTGCCGGCCACAGCTTTTGTGGGTCCACAGCCGATCGAATGGTAATTATTGGTGGAAATCCCAGTGTGAGCCTTTGTTTCACTTGCTACAATCCATGGCGGAATAACAGGAGTCCCTGAAACGGCATGTGGTCGGGAGAGCGGAGAAAATAGCGGGTGTTGGTGTCATACGATCAACGAGTTCGAGAGGTAGCTGCGAAACTTATAATAGAGGGTGCTTGTTTTTTTTTGGCGGAATGGACCGGCCACTACGAAATGATCCTTAATGCCCTCTCCCGTCATTAATATTGGGGACCTAAAGAGGCCACCAAAGAGTGATTGACAGCGACCGGTATATATTTGATCATCTGAATCAGACATGGAACTCTAAAAGAAAGGGTGCGGGCGAATATTTCACCTGCGAACGAAGGCCCAAGGCCGTAAAATATTCAGTGATAAACATGCAGCTGAAGTGACAATGGCAGTAGATTCATTTTGAAAGCCAAAAATACTCTGGCAAAGTCGGAGAGGGTGAGGGCATGTTCTGCTGTAACAGCGAAAATAACTCACGGTCAGTCTCACCCGCGCGCCTCTTCTGGACCAGGGCTTCCGCCCTGACCCAGTAGTCCTCGCCACCCTGAGCCCCTGACTCCCAATCTGCCAGGAACTTTTCAACTCCCTCAACAACGACCATAACGAACCGCACGTCATATGCGAGCTCTGCTCGCCTCGGAATGTTCGTTTCCAGCTTGGTCTGATTCACGCACCAGATCGCGAGCACCTCGAGGGCCTTGCAGTGCTCCAAGGCGCCACGGCAGACGGAATTCGCGATGCGGCTGGAGTAGAAGGAGAGATGCGTGAGCCGCGGCATCTGCGCCAAAGTGGACCATGTTCCCCAATCACCATCGCGGTCGGAGTCGAGGAGGAAGAGATGCGTGATCTGGGAGAAGAATGGGTGAGAGAAATCCCGAGCGGTGGGGTCGGGAAATAAAGCTTGGGCCCAGACGTTCAGTCGCCGCACCCGCAGGGTGGACAGAGGTGGAAGGAGCGCTGGGCCGTCCGGAGCGTAAAGCGCCAGACTGACCGTGGCGTCGCAGAGGGATAGGATCTTGGTGATTTCTTCTGTATCCGAGATGTATATTTGTATGTGGCGGACGTAGTCATGAAAGAAAGAGGCAGGCTTGCGGTCCATCAACCTCTGAAATCCCTGGGGCGTGTATCGAAAGACTCGATTCAGTGCAGACTGGGCCACCGAGCTTTGTTCAAATATGGTGAGAACCCGATACAGCAAAGGTTCGGTCCTGGGATATCCTCAGCGCTCAAAGACGGGTGCCAATCGACTCGAAGGGCAGTACCAAATTTTGACGCGGTGCGCAACTAGCAGTAGAACTGGCAAGGAGTCTGGGTCGAAGAAAGCAGCGAGCTCGAATATCGCCCTCTCCAGCTCAGTTGGGAGCGTCGGACGTACTGAGACGGATAACATTAGTACGAGGATGTGTAACAGACGAAAGAGGTAAGTGAGGCGATGCGCATCAAACTGATCTGAAATCATCAACATCAACTTGCTCCCAACCACCAAGCAAGAAAACAACCTGCTGACGCGCCCAATACACAAAAAACTCGGCTACCCCAAACCCCAGTTCGAGACATACCGGGCTGGCGCCAGAGAGCCAATTTTAACGGATCAAGTTGATCCGATTCGTCACTGGTAGCCATCAACGAAAAAAGTCAAGCTGGGGACACCGGAAAAGGAGGGCACGGAAGAATAAAGAGTGGTTTCCGGAACAATAGAGCGCGGGCACATATCTTTGTTTCTTCTCGCCCATGTGTCTAGACAGAACACGCCACGCCCTCCATATACCCCTCTTCACCATTGACAGTCAACCTTGCCTGTCTCGAGCTGCAGCTTAACGACGGCCTCGCAACTCTTCCAAAATCTTTTTCTGCGGAATCTTCACATGCTTCTCGTACTCAAGCCACTGAAGTTCGCTTCAGCCGGTGCCCAGTGGAGGGTCCAACGGGTATGAAGGAGCAGAAACCGTTCCCCCACCAGTGCCGCTTGAAAAGACCGCAAAACCTGCTTGATTGTCATTTCTAAGAATTGATACACTCCTCGACTCCCCAATCGCATGCGTCGGTACCAAGGAGTGATTTTGGTGACCGTCACAGCTGTTGCGATGATTTGGACCTGGAGCGCGGAATGGGTGTTATTGATCTCCACAAGCACTCGCCGGTTCACATCCCGCATCTGCTACGCAGTCGTGAACAACAAGGCGAAGAATGCTCGGATACAGCCTCTCACACCGCGCGTCGTCCACCTCTTGAACCCGTGCAAACCGCTCTCAGCATCCACCGTGCTGCGGCCTTCGTACTTCCAGGTTAAAACCCACAGAAACCCTCCGACAGTCGTACATCGACGGATGCCAGCTACCCCTCCGATATCGTCGATGACGTATTTAGGCGGAATCCGACTATTGACGTTCGGGGGGATGAACACGGTCTGCACCAAATTTTGACCGAGCGCCGCGGTTAGGGTGAGCGATTTAACCGTCTCTTTTTTTCGAAATCTCCGAGGGCTGTGGGGAGGAGACAAAGAGGATGAGGGGTTGAACGGGGAGTGAATTTTAAGCGTAGCCTAAGGTTCTAACGTTCTTAGTAACGGAAAGTAGCGTTTAATGAGATCTGAAGTTCCGCGTGAGTGTTGGATCTTTTTTTCTACTTAAACAGCAGGTTCAGACTCCTTACTTTAGTCGTTATCGAAGAGAAATAATGTGACACTGCAGACGGTATGACACGGCTCGTGAATCAAACCAAACCAAAGTTGCCACAGCAGGGCACCGATGTATGAAATCATAAATGCTGTTCCCGTTATTTAGGGCATAATTGAGGTCAGGTATACCGCGGCCGCTCTAATTTTTTATTTCGTTAGAAGACTGCGGGATCAAAGGTGCGGGCGAATATTTCGCCTGCGAGCGAATTCCCAAGGCCGTGAAACATTCCGTGATAAACATGCAGCTGAAGTGGCAATGACGGTAGAGTCATTTTGAAAGTCAAAAATACTCTGCAAGATCGGAAACAATGAGGCCATGTTTTGCGGCGACAGCATAAAACACTCACTGTCAGTCTCACCCGCGCGCCTCTTCTGGACCAGGGCTTCCGCCCTGACCCAGTAGTCCTCGCCACCCTGAGCCCCTGACTCCCAATCTGCCAGGAACTTTTCAACTCCCTCAACAACGACCATAACGAACCGCACGTCATACGCGAGCTCTGCTCGCCTCGGAATGTTCGTTTCCAGCTTGGTCTGATTCACGCACCAGATCGCGAGCACCTCGAGGGCCTTGCAGTGCTCCAAGGCGCCACGGCAGACGGAATTCGCCATGCGGCTGGAGTAGAAGGAGAGATGCGTGAGCCGCGGCATCTGCGCCAAAGTGGACCAAGTTCCCCAATCACCACCGCGGTCGGAGTCGAGGAGGAAGAGATGCGTGATCTGGGAGAAGAATGGATGAGAGAAATCCCTAATAGTGGTACCAAGAAATAGTTTTTCAGCCCAAATGCTCAATCGTTGCAATGGCAAGGAGGAGAGAGGTGGAAGGAGAGCGGGGAGTTCATAAAGCGCCAGATTGATCGTCGCGTCGCATACAGATAGGATTTTGGTGACTTCTTCCGCATCCAAGATAAACAGTTGCATGTGGCGAACATAGTCGTGAAAGAATGAGGTGGGCTTGCGGTCCATCAACCGGTGAAATCCCGTGATGGAATATCGAAAGACTCGATTCGGAATCGATACAGATGGGGTCACCAAGCTTGGATCATATATGGTGAGAATTCGATACAATAAAGGTTCAATCCTAAGATATTCTCAGCGGTCAACCTGAAAGACGAGATTCAGTCGAAACCATTACCAAATTTTGACGCGGCGTGCAACTAGCAATAGAACTGGCATGGAGTCTGGGTTGAAGAAAGCAGCGATCTCGAAGATCTCTCTCTCCAGCTCAGTTGGGAGCGTCCGATCGGTTGCTGAGGAGGTCAACATTACTGCCAGTGACGAGGATGGAACAAACGAAAGAGACTTTCAAAGAGGGAGGCGATGCGCATCAAACTGATCTCATCAACATCGACTTGCTCCCAACGGGGATCCAAGATAACAAGCGCCGAGGCAAAGTTGCTGAGGCGCCCAATACACAACACTCGGCTGCCGAAAACTCTAGTTTAAGACGTACCAGGTTGGCGACAGAGAATCAACCTTAATGAATCCGAAAGCTCCTCCGATTCACCACCAACGAAAAAGTCAAGCTTGGGATGCCGGAAAATGAGAGAACCGTGACGGATTCCGGAAGAATAACATCGATGATCTTGGAGGAGCAGCTGGCATGACTGTCAATATATGTGCCCGTGCAGGCCCGCGCTCTGTTGGCGGGATCCGACTATTGACCTGCGGGGGGACGAACACGGTCTGGACCAAATTTTGGCCAAGCGCCGCGGTTAGGGTGAGCCAGTTAACCGTGTCTTTTTCCCAAAATTCCGAGGGCTGTGGGGAGAAGACAACGAGGAGCCATGCGGCGTTGAATAGGGAGTGGATTTTAAGCGTAGCCTAAAGTTCTAACTTTCTTGGTGCGGAAAGCAGTGTCCAATGAAATCTGAATCTCCGAGTGAATCAGTGTGGGTTTTTTTTATTTGAACAGCAGTTTGAGACTCTTTACTTTACTCGGCTTTTAAACAAGTTAACGGAGAGAATTACAGTTGTTCCAAAAAAGGTTGAGACTGCCGTCAATTTTTTTGATCGGCTTCCAAAAATGGATTCGGCCACATTTGGTTGTTTGGCTGCAGCCGGTGCACAAACAGCGCGTCTGCTGGCTCCCCTCGTCTTTCTTTACGTCTGTCCAGGGCCCCAGGCTCTTCTTTCTCCTTTACCATGGTATATCGCAAGATAAGCAGGGATTTGAAAGATGCTGCCCTCCGCTTGTGGGATCTTGGGTGGGAGGAGAATGACATCATGCATGCTCTCGTCGTTTCCCATGCCAGCCTGTTTCGTTGGAAGAAGCTGTTCGAAGAGTACGGAACTCCAGTGCGACCTCCATCTCCCCTCGTTGGCCGCCCTCGCATCGTCACTCGTGCTGTCCTTACAGCATGCTATGATATCTATCAAAAAGAACCTGACCTCTACTTGGACGAGCTCCGCTGGTGGCTCGCGATTCACCATGATATCGTCATCTCCATCTCAGCGCTCCAGCAGAACCTCGATGCAGTAGGGCTGAATCGCAAGCTCCTCCACAAGATTGCCCGCGAGAGAGACCAGCAACAGCGTGACCATCAACGATGACCTTGCCGGCGACAGCAACATGTTGATCGTAGCGGACGAAACAAGCAAAAATGATCATACATTGGCTCGCAGATACAGTAGAGCGCCCGCGGGGATGCCCGCAACCACAGATGCTTATACCTTCGGTCGTGATGAGGGTTACAGTGTTGCAGCAGCCATGTCAAAGGAAGGATATCTCGCTGTCAAAGTCCTCCCAGGCGCATTTGATTCGTTTGATTTTTTGGATTGATTTTTTTCGATTTTGTGGCCGAACACCTCGTATGTATCATCCTCCCTATCGAGGTTGGGCTCATTTTCATATTTCAGCTGCCCCAGATGAATGCATGGCCGCAAAAACATAGTGTTCTAATCCTTGATAATTGTCGTATTCATCACAATGAGGCGTTGCTTGAACTACTGTCCGCAAATAGTATGTCGTCCTGCAACTTTTCTTTCTTGTTTTGACATGAATTTTCAGACTCCCTGCTTCTCTTCCTCCCCCCGTACTCTCCCGACCTCAATCCAATTGAAGAATCGTTTGGCACCCATGAGTATTTTGAATATGATGTTGTCTTGTCATCTTCTGATTTTGAAAAATTTCAGTCAAAGCATACATGCGCCGCCACGGTTCCGAAATGCTTGCCGCCGAAGACCCAGTTGCCGCAATTTTAGAGGCATGTAGCTGTGTAACTGCCGAAATGGCAAGGAATTGGTTTATACATGCTGGCTATCAATGAACATGTTTAGTTTACAAATGCAGTTGTATCGTAATCGCGACGGGAAACTTTCGAAAGCAGTACAGAGAATTGAAAAACAATAGCGTCAAACCCACAGACCATTAGTGACATCCTTCAGAAAGGCCCCATGCTGGCGTAGAATGCGAGCCTTGGCCAACAGCAAAACCCTTGTGACCTCCCACATCGCAGCGTCGAGCTCCTTGATTCCATCATCTCCAGGGACATATCCTAATTCTGACAAAACACAGTGATCATCAGCACTGAGCTTGTAGCGCTCACAGTACTCATCCAATGTGATTTCACGAGGGAGTTCGATAGGTGGAAACTCCACGGCTTGCGGTGGGACAGGGGGAGGTGGTCCGAGAGCGTGGGGAGGCATTGGGAACGGATTGGGCATGTACGCGCCGTACGGGTTGGGCAATGGTTGTGGATAAGGATTTAGCAGTTGAAGAAGGTTCGGCTGGCCTAGAAGTAGCTGCAAGAGTTGATTCTGTGGGTTTTCAGGAGGCTGAATAGGAAGCTGAATAAGAGCAGGAGCAGCAGGAAGTCCGGATGCGCGAGGAGGACGTATGGTCTGATTTTTGAAGAAATGATTCGAGGCAGGTGGCTTATCAATCGTAGCAGTACTGTTTGCCTAGATATATGCATCAGAATTTTCCCGACATCAGTGCAAAGTGTTGGTACGTACCATGGCGACAGCCCAAACGCGCAACTTGATGTCAGTAAGGTCAAAAAACCCAACTTCGTTATGATAGATGCACTTCCCGGCAAAATGGGGGTGGTTGTCGATCGGATAAGCCTCCAAAAGTTCGTTCAATTCTTTGTTCGAGGCGGTATCAATTGACACCTGGTAGAGACTCAGGTTACAAATAGAGATCAAGGTCAAAAAATGACGTACAATTTGTTCGCGAATAGATTTTACCGAGTTCGGGACCGCATTTTCGACGTTGTACTCAAAGTCCAAAGCTTTTCCTCCCACGTTCTCCGCTTCCTGTGTCAATGGCTGGAAATGGCGAGTCAGGGGATCCAGCGGAAGGGTTGTGGATTGTCAAGACAAGCCCTGGGTCGACCTGGCCGTGGCGGGACAGAGAATAACCCGGCCGGGACGATAGTTGAATAACCCGGTCTGAAGTGATCGCGACTGACAACGAGAGGGCAGCACTGAACAACCCGGCTCTACTGGGGAAGTTTGGCTATAGCCGTCGAGGGGGAGCGTCACGAGACTTGAAGAGACGGCGGGGTAGCCGCCTGGTCACCGAACTCGAGGAGACCTCGAGGAGAAGATGATATGTGAATGCGCGTCGTTCGTAGTCGAAGTGAGAGAGCGCTGCGCCGTTGTCAGGTCAAAGTAGACTTGATATTAGACGAGGTAGAATCTAGAGTACATGTAGATTCTACCGAGTTTATATACTGTGTCCTATGAAACTGATGGTTGTCCCTCCTATGAAATACCGACCGTCTGCAGGTGTTCGATCTTGGTAACGGGCGATCGGGGTATCCCGATCGTCGTTTGAATAACCCCTGGTTGGTTATTATGATATCTCGATCGTCGTTTGAATAACCCCTGGTTGGTTATTCTGAATCCAATCGTCCTACGCGTGTTCCGATCAGCATTTGAATAACCCCTGGTTGGTTATTCCCAATGCAATCGCCCCAAGCGACTACGAATAACCCCCTGGTGGTTATTCCGTATGCTTGTGATAACCCGGCCCTGGTTGGTTATTCTGAATCCAATCGTCCTACGCGTGTTCCGATCAGCATTTGAATAACCCCTGGTTGGTTATTCCCAATGCAATCGCCCCAAGCGACTACGAATAACCCCTGGTGGTTATTCCGTATGCTTGTGATAACCCGGGATACCCGGGGTTGAAGTTGAGTGAAAATGTTGGAATAATGCCAAATCATGACATTACCCCCCCTCTTCAAGGTCGATGTCCCAGCGACCCTAGAATACTGTGGAGCGTGGATTTCATTTGCACTTCAAAGAGGAACCCGATTGAACCCGGTAATTCCTCGTTGTCGTGTTTTATTCCTCTTCATCCCAATATTTGATCGCGGTAATCGGCTTCTTGAGTTTTGATCACCGAGCACTGCCACAGTTTCGGCATAATTGGCGGAAGCAACTCGTGTAGATCAATCGCGGTCATGCGTGATCTAAACGTTAATTGCTTCCCCATTTGGCCTTTTGCATAATGTTTCAGCTTTTAGCTTCTTCCATTTGCAAGCGCGGGTTCTCCGTTTGAATTGTGCTGCGGGTTCTTTTGTGCCCCTGACCGTGCTTTATATAACCCGGTCAGGGTGCGCGCGCCTCTCCTATCTCTCTTTTTCTTTCCCCCATGTCGGATTTCCCCTGGAAGCTGGCTCGCCCCTACTCACGCGCCCAAGCGCGCATCGGCCTTCGTCTCCGCGACTTTGAGACCATCGTCCCCTCGCCTGAGCGTCCGTTTGGGGTGCCGCGCCCCCCTCTAAACCCTGGCGTCGTCTCCATCTTCGCCGATCAGTCACCCTTCGTCCTCAATCCCTGGCGGGTTCCCCTTCCTCGAGAGCGCGGTTGGGACCTCTCGAATCCCGCTCGCACCCGCGCGTACGTGGGTCCTCTTCCCGCGGTCTTGGAACGACTGGGAGTTATACTCCCAACGGCGGTTCTCCCGCCTCCCCCTCCCCAGTTCAACCCAGCGCTCTGGGACTGGTTACGCCACTCTCGACGTCCTCTCCAGGACGTCCAACCTCCTCCGCGCCGGCACCACTGTGCCTATCAGCGCGTCCCGCTGGGTGGCATGCCCGCGGTGTACCCCTCCTCTTGGTCGTTCGCGGAGGTCGCCCATCAGCTCTTCGTTGTTCAGGTCCTCTCGTCTTGGTTCCGGTTCCAGGTTTTCGGCCCCCCGCACATGCAAATCGTTATAGTCTGGAACGCGCATCTGCGGAACGAGCGGCTCGAGGACCTTGACTTGAGCTCGGAGATCGTATCCCAATTTGACGACGTCCTGAGCGCGATCGCGCGTATGAACGCGGACATCGAGGGCGAGTCCAGGAGGACCTTGACGATCATGGTGCGTCTGCGTCCTCTCTTCCCCTTCCCGTGCACTCCATTTACCCCACTTCGCAGCTTGAGTTCGAGCAGCGCCTCTTCTGGCTTGCGCAAGTCGGGGCCTCGGTGGCGTACTCGTTTCACTTCGTCGATTTGCTCGACCAGATCGTGCAAGTCCTTCACCCCGAATGGGCGCCTGAATATCGCGTCTTCGACCTCAATCGTCGTCGGGGTAGGCTTGCGGAGCGGGGTTCAACCCCCATCTGGAGCAATTATTTGCGACCGGAGACCGCCATCCGGGTTCTCCCTGCAAATTGGTTCGATCCTCGAGAGCCGCTGGCCCCCAACCAGCCCAACGAACAATCCACTTGGTTCCAGTTCCCGCGGATGGCGGAGTTCTACGACCGTATGTCGCTCGTCTTGTTTCTCCATCGTCGCATTGAACCCCGGGTTCTTTAGATTTGGCGGAGGTGGGCATGAATGGCCCTTCTGCGCGCATCCCTTGCGAGGCGGCAACCGTGTCGCCGCCCGACTTCGACGATCCCGACCCCTCGTACGCGTCGCGGGTTCTTGAGGGGTACGAGTTGGACGAATTTGTGCGGGAGCATGGTCTGTACTGGCGGGATTTCGCAGGTGCCACCCCGGTGGTCACGGCCACCCCCCCTCCTTCGCCGGCGCGGGTTCCTTCACCGCGTCCTCCTACTCCACCATCGCGCCCGCCCCCTCCTCCTCGTCCAAATTGGAACCAGGAGGACTTCATCCCCGTCCCGCCCCTCAGTCCCCCGCCGGACATCCCCTCGCGGAAACGTCGCCGAGGATCCGAAGAGATCAGAACGGGGAGGGAGCGCCGAGCTGCACCTCGCGCGCAATCTCCCCCTCGTCGCCCTTCTCCGCCCCCTGCCGCCGCCCACGGTCGCCTTCTCCCCGTCGCAACCCACGGGGACCAACCATTCGAATCCCAGCGGGCAACCGCCCGCGGTCTAAGTGGCCCCCAGCGCCGAGGCTGGTTGTTGATAGTCGCGCCACGCCGACCATATTTGTGCACGAAGCACACCGTCCCATTGGCGCCGTGGTCCGCCAACTCCTGCCGCGATGTCCCCATTGTGAACCGGGACGTTTCTGCTCTGACGACACCGACCCCAACGCAAAATGTTGGATTTATGATCCGGCGCAACCTTCACAGCCACACTTGGCAACATACCAGATTGCGGTTGTGTTCATCTTTGTTTATTTCTATGCCTACATCCCGTGCTATTGACTTATGCAGTACAACTAGATACTTACTTATCCTTGGCACAGCTTGGCTTCAGTATTATACAGCTTGTACTGTACCCAATAAATTGTCTAAGGCTTCCTGCTTGAGTCCGCCCGCCTACCTTATTCAACAGGTTATGGGCCCCGCCCCCTCTGATAAATCTCCCCACATCCGCTTCCATCATCATGTCAACCAAGAATGTTAACGCGCTGCTGCACGCCGTTGCAAAGCTCACTGGCGGCGAGAATTACTACGACTGGAAATTCGCGATTAAATTGATTTTACAGCGGGCTGGTGTGTATACGGTTGTGATCAGCCCGATCCCTGCCGCCAGTGCACAGGACGCTGCTTGGATAGCTGCCGCAGAGGAGAGTTTAACTCTCATCGGATTGGCTGTTGCTCCTAGCCAATACGTGCACATCCGCAACTGCGCCAACGGACCCGAGGCCTGGACCGCTCTGTCCACGGTCTACGAAAAGAACAGCCGCTCGACGCGCATCATGTTGAAGCGCCAGCTGTTCGGCTATCGGCACGACCCGTCTGCCCCCATGCAGGAGTACATCAACGACATCATTACTCTTGCCGCTCGCCTCACATCTCTGGGCAAAGACACCGCCCTCACCGCCACGGACATCACCGACGTCCTCATCTTTAATCTTCATACCACATATTCCGGCATCGCATCTTCCCTCATGGCCACGAAGGGTGATCTTACCGTCGCCGACGTTACCGGCGCGTTGCTTGATGAAGAGGCTCGGAAGAACGGCACCGAGATGCCGAAGCGGAGCGAGTTAGACGTTGCCTTCCGAAGCGAGTTCACTTGCTTCAACTGCGGCAAAGTGGGCCACATGGCTCGGAACTGTCGATCCCCTCCCAAGAACGAAAAGGCCGGCGTTGCCTTCGAGGAATTGGATGAAGAAGAAGACGGTGTTTGGTAGAGGATTCCGGGGGAGTACCCTGATGACTTTGGATTTTTTTTGATTGACCGCTTTCCTCGGCACGGCAGATCGAGATGAATTTGGATTCCGGGGAGTTCCCGATGACTTTTGGCTTTCCGGGGGAGTCCCCGATGAACGTTGGCTTTCCAGGGGAATCCTTGATGAAATTTTTGGTCCCCTCTCTTTTTCTCATCTTGCTACATATTTTTTATGGACTTACTGGTGGTCGCACCGTATCACGGGGGAGTGTTGGATTTATGATCCGGTGCAACCTTCACAGCCACACTTGGCAACATACCAGATTGCGGTTGTGTTCATCTTTGTTTATTTCTATGCCTACATCCCGTGCTATTGACTTATGCAGTACAACTAGATACTTACTTATCCTTGGCACAGCTTGGCTTCAGTATTTATACAGCTTGTACTGTACCCAATAAATTGTCTAAGGCTTCCTGCTTGAGTCCGCCCGCCTACCTTATTCAACAAAAACGTCCCAACAAGCCGCGTCGCACTTGTTACCACTGCAACAAGCTGCACGAGAAATGCCAGACCTGGAGCGATTTCCAGGAGGCATTCAACGAGCAGATGGAGGAGGTTTTGTGGGATTTTCGGTTCGAGTTTTGGGAGCATCTCGGAGAAGGGCGCTACCAGCTCTTGCTTCTGGACCCTCGGTCAATGGACCTGGTCCATTTGGGTGAGTCGTCTTGTACTCCCTTTTCCTCCTGTCTGATCTTCTTCTTCGTCTAGCGAATATAGTGGACTCGTACAGGTCGTTCCTGTACGAATTCCAGCCGCTCCAAAATACGGACAGATCATTCCGTCGCCACACGGCGCAAGCGAACCGCCCCCGCGCCGCGCCGGGTTCTTCTCGTCGCCCAGCGCCAGCCGCCTCTGCGGCGGGCGCTCGTGCAGGTCGTCCACCGCCGGTCCCACCCCGCGCCCGCCCTCAAGACGACGAGCTGGGTTTCTCGTTGGGCGATTTCGACCTGGACGCAGAGCCCGCGCTACCGCCCTCGCAGCAAGCGTCTTCAAGCCGGGGGCCGCCTCCGCGACCAGCGCCGCCGCCCGCCCCATCCTTCGCGCCGGGGTCTTCGGCGGGTCCGGGTTTCAACAACCCTTCGGCCGCCTTCCCCGCCGACGTGGAGATGGAGCCCGCCCCTCTCCCGTTCCTCGAGCGCAACCCGGAGTTCACCTCCCAAGGTGTCGCGCGAGACGCTCAAAACCTCGCCGCCCATCTCTCAACCTTGCCGACCGAGCAACGCGCTCAATACCTGGCGCATCTTGCATCCGTTCTCGAGCTTGCGAGCCAGGACGTCGAGATGCCACCAGTGGATCGGAAAGGGAAGGGGAAGGCGAAGGAGCGATGAGTAGGGGGTTGCTTCGGACTCTGGCGCGCCGGGACGCTTTTTCTTTTGAACAATTTGTATTCATTATACTGTTACAAACGCCATCGTATCGTAGTCTTGTAATTTGCGAAGTTTTTCTCTTTCTTGAAACACGAAGCCTTTTTGAACCGTGCGAAGTTTCTTTGGGAAGTGAGGTGCGATAAGATAAAGAAGCGAGTGATGAAAAGATGCGAGCCGGGTATAGGTGCGGATCAGCCGCGGGTATTTCCATTCGGGTTCTTGTTGCCTTCATCCAGCCTATTCCCCTGGTTCTCCGAGTATGCGCTCGGTTTCTTCCACCGGTCTTCCGGTGCCGGGCTCTGCCTCGTAGATGATTCGTTCTTCTCTTTCTACAGGCGCCCCACTGTCGAGTACCACTCGTCCTGGCACATCCGTCCGTCGGGAGTTGTTGATTCCCCGCATTGTTTCTGTTAGTCCCGGGACTAGCATCGTCATCCGGGAAAACGGGTCCCTCACGAAGAGGTCGTCGGCGTGCGCGCCCACTATGTCCATGAGGGGCGGCATGTCCGCATATTCGTCGTCGTTCGGGGCTACAGGGCCCCTTCTATGTTCCCTCCGGGGGCCTAGCCCCCTTGCGGGTCGTCTTCCGCGTTGTCCTTGGCGGAATATGGGCTGGGGCCGCGGTCTACACAAACGCGCCAGCCAACACCCAAAGTCGTGGCCGTAGCCACGGATAATTTCCATCGGGCCGCGTCTCGCTCCTACGAGACGTCTGTATCGAGGTCCAAGATATGTGGGCATCTGGGAGTACCAGGCCACAAGCAATCCGGCGAGTGCGAGGAGAAGAAGGGTCAGGAGGGTGCGCACCACCCATCGTCCTAGACTCCCTTCTTCCCTGGAGTTCTGCAGGTAGACATTCATCTGTAGCATCGTGGTGTTTCGGGGTTATATTCGTGCGTGGTAACGATCGTCGGGGTGGGTAGACTAGATTCTACCTTCTGTCAAGACAAGCCCTGGGTCGACCTGGCCGTGGCGGGACAGAGAATAACCCGGCCGGGACGATAGTTGAATAACCCGGTCTGAAGTGATCGCGACTGACAACGAGAGGGCAGCACTGAACAACCCGGCTCTACTGGGGAAGTTTGGCTATAGCCGTCGAGGGGGAGCGTCGCGAGACTTGAAGAGACGGCGGGGTAGCCGCCTGGTCACCGAACTCGAGGAGACCTCGAGGAGAAGATGATATGTGAACGCGCGTCGTTCGTAGTCGAAGTGAGAGAGCGCTGCGCCGTTGTCAGGTCAAAGTAGACTTGATATTAGACGAGGTAGAATCTAGAGTACATGTAGATTCTACCGAGTTTATATACTGTGTCCTATGAAACTGATGGTTGTCCCTCCTATGAAATACCGACCGTCTGCAGGTGTTCGATCTTGGTAACGGGCGATCGGGGTATCCCGATCGTCGTTTGAATAACCCCTGGTTGGTTATTATGATATCTCGATCGTCGTTTGAATAACCCCTGGTTGGTTATTCTGAATCCAATCGTCCTACGCGTGTTCCGATCAGCATTTGAATAACCCCTGGTTGGTTATTCCCAATGCAATCGCCCCAAGCGACTACGAATAACCCCCTGGTGGTTATTCCGTATGCTTGTGATAACCCGGCCCTGGTTGGTTATTCTGAATCCAATCGTCCTACGCGTGTTCCGATCAGCATTTGAATAACCCCTGGTTGGTTATTCCCAATGCAATCGCCCCAAGCGACTATGAATAACCCCCTGGTGGTTATTCCGTATGCTTGTGATAACCCGGGATACCCGGGGTTGAAGTTGAGTGAAAATGTTGGAATAATGCCAAATCATGACATGGATTGACGTACCAACTCCTTCTCTACCGAGAGTGGCGGCCGCATGTAGACGCTAAAAACATAGTCCTTATGCCGATCTTTCAGAGACTGAATCATGACATCGAAGGCTGTTTTGGTGGAAAGTGCTTTTTTCTGCGCATTGCCGGGACGGTCAAATTTCCACTGAAGAGTATCAATCGCGAGATTTGCGGTCTTCGTACAGCACCCATCTGCAAGAATGCGAAGGAAGTCGGTATAGTTGGTGCTAGAATTGAATATGTATGGTCCTAGCTCCGTCGTTTGCGTGAGTGGAGGCCTCGTGGCACGTTTACGGACATTCAGGGTAGGCGGAGGGCGTGTTTCGACATAGAGATAAACAGACATCTCTACGGAGTCGTTGGTGTCGCTATCGTCCTTGGGTAAAGAATGCTTGGGCTTTTTGGAAGATTTGGAGACAAATTCAATGGAAGAGTCGGAGTCATGGCCGGCATCTGGCTGGTTTTCGTCCGCCTTGCGCTTCGGTGTTTTACGTGACGAGCCTTTTGCTTGCTTGTGAGGGGAGGACATAGGAGAGTAGTTGTCTATCCTAGTGCTGCTAGAAGCTGGTTTGTACCCAAACCAACGTGCACAGACTGGCGAAAGAACCGTGTCAGTGGATACTAGTTATATGCAGTGAGCACGCACCATCTGGGCTTAAATTCTCCACGATGTCGTCAATGTCATCCTGGATTCGCTGCACTTCCTTCGTTTTCGTCTTTGCCATGTACTACGCAGAGCAGACTGCAGGAAGAGGATGGTGAGGAAAGCGAGCAAGACGCGCTGTTTGTGCACCGACTGCAGTCAAACAACCAAATCTGGCCGAATCCATTTTTGGAAGCCGATCAAAAAAATTGACGGCAGTCTCAACCTTTTTTGGAACAACTGTAATGTCACACAGCAAGGCGAGTTGTGCCCATAGTGATATTAGTATGTCACGGCTCGTGAACCAATCGTGAACTCAGAACCAAACCAAAATCGCTACAGTACTTAGAGCCTGAGCGCCCATGTATATATATAAAATGCCCTTCCCGTTATTTGGGACAACCGATCAGGTATACCGCGGCCGCTCTGATGTTTCGAGGACAGCGGTAAACGGGATCTTCCAATTCGAGTCCTTCCAATTTTAACTTGTCGCGTCACGGCCCGTGTTTGCTCTTGTGTACGCGTTGCCGTCGCCTCTACCATATCACATGTCCGGTGCCATCTTGCTTCGAAGAAGTTCTTTTTCACTTTCTTGCTCTGCTCCGACTTCGCTCATTCCATCCTCCAAGTGTTTTAGCGGCACCATAACCTTCCACCCCTGTAATCATTCCGCCCACTACTAAATGCATCCACAGTACCTTTTCTTGTCGTATCAGCTCTCCCGCATCGATGCCCAGTTGACGGCGATAAAAAACCGTCGTATCCCACCCCACGTCGCAAAAGAGCCTCTCCTTGGTGAATCTAAACGCCTTCTGCACATCCTCCACTCTACATCATGCCCCATCCTTTCTCTTCCTGACTCTGTCACGTCAAAGATTTTCGTTGATTGTCTTCCGGATACTCCAAGCAAACCAGATTCAGCCGTAGCGCCTCTTATATTCAGAAATATTTGCCATGAGTGGCGAAAGATATCACACTGCACACCCGCGCTGTGGAGTACGTTGAAGGCCGATTTCACATCCAACACGAGCATCGCTTTCGAACGTTCCATTCAGGAGTGGCTTGGCCGCACGAGGAGAACTCCGTTGACCATAATATTCACGTTCGACTGGTTGTATCATTGCTGTACCAGCCGCGGGCACTCTCCTGGCGCGGTTCCTCGGTTTCGGTCCTCGGTGCTGGATACCGTGATCGCGCGCTCATCCCAATGGGAAAATATCGACTTCGACTTGAGGGCGCCGTGTGCTGCCGTACGCCTCAAGCAGACCTTCCATTGCACGAGCCACACCCTCCCCCGCCTTAAAACTTTCCGTCTGCGTATGTCCACTGAATTCCCCACCCCATTGACCAACAATTTCTTTGATACTCCTGTGTTGTGCGAAGTTGATCTCGCCGCCGTCTCCCCCTCCGTGTTCCTTAGGTTGGAAAATCTAACCACATTTTCCGGGGTAAATTTAACCCCCGACGATTGCATCGATGTTTTTCGTCGTGCACCCCGACTCGTTTCCTGCTTGTTCAGCAGTAACTGGAAAGAGTTTTGCGAGGCGTCGACTCAAAACTACGGCTTCCGCCAGTACATCATTCCAACTGCTCCTGTCCCCCCTCATAACAGCCTTCGCCGTCTTTCCTTAGACCCAGTCGGGACTGATGGATATGGCTCGGCTTGCTTTAAACTACTCCTCCTGTCGACGTTTCCATGCCTTTCGCAATTAACCCTCGAGTATGCTCCAGATAACGCTGCTGAGGCAGACTCTTTCTTGTCATTCATACGACGATCACCCTGCCTAGACACTTTGATCGCTAGAGTAAAAAACATTCCGCCTTCCAGCATTGCACCGTGTCTCGCAGCCATGCCTGCTCTGAAGACTCTCGTGTTACAGTGCGATGTCATCAACATGCTCGAAGTTCTTCGTCTACTCAAGGACTCCTCTTCCTTCCTTCCTCGTCTCCAAACCATCGTTATCGACCTAGTATATTATTTCAACTCGGACGGCGTGGCCACGGACATCGAGGACAAACTCCGCCCGCTGGTTGCCGCTCTCTCCGCGCGATCTGAAGAAAAGCCAGGATTAGCCAAACTGCTACGCTGCGCTCTCCTCCTCGATGAATACGACCCCGCGAAATTCAGCTTCGCTACGTATCAGATGTTGAAATTGGAGGAGGTTGGAATGAAGATTCATGTGGAAAAAAAGGCTGGTAATGGTTGGCATACTGTTGCGCCAGGTAAGTAAGCATGATTGCGTGTGAACCGATAACTGAACCCCCTTGTAGTGAACACTTTCCGCAGGATGTCGGAGATGTGGGCGCGGTAAACATAGGTCTCCGTCCGAAGTGATTTGCCTCTCGTGCAACATTTGTGTTTGAGTGTTTTCTTGGCACTGTATTTTGATTCTATCTCGCTGTATCTTGCTGTATCTTGGAATCTAATTTTGTTAACATGCTTTATGCGAGAACACCTCCTGATGCGTTATATATATGGAGGTTCAAACACGCCGTGCTCAATGTCGACTCGACTCTAGCGAATACCGGCCTGCGGAGGGGCGCCTGATGGATGAGATGAACCCGGGCGAGATCATCTTCGAGTTGCGTGAGAGCGAATAATGTACCCTGCCTCCCAGCGTCAATTGATGAGGAAAAATGTCACCTAGATTCAGGATGAGGCCAAACACTTTCAATACGGTCTGAAAAATCTCCCGATACGTATCTGGCCCTAAGTAATTGCACTGTCCTTAGCTTTTTTTTTCCCGCCGCACATAATGGCACTTTGAAAATGGATCCTTGCGGCCTCTTGCTGCAACACAAGTTTCACTCCGGCCAGTGGGTTTCTCGTCATCTGAAGCCTACATTTTGCTCATTGTATGTACAGGAATGCAGACTCCGAATCACCTGCCGTTCTTTGCATCATTTCCCTCCAACCAATGGTAGATTAATTGCAGGATTGCGTTGGACTATTTACTCGCCTACTAATTCAACCGTAACTTGTTTAACCGGCCTGCCATCTCCATCCTTTTGGATTTTCATCGCATGCTCGTAAATCTCGTCACATGCCAAGAGGAAAGGGTAGAGGGGAAGCTTCTTGGTTTCCAATATATCCAACAAAGTCGGATACCAAGGCCCTCCGGGCACCCCTGGTACCTCGTGCTATACCCTGGTTTGAATTATTTTTGGTCTTTCAATCTAGTACTCCAGATTCAGAAGAATTGAGACATAACTATCATCAAGGCAGATTCACAAAACAGACTGAGAGACTGAGAGACTACGGCTCAGGTTCACTTGGTCGACGCGTTCGCGTCAACCAAGTTCACGTTGAGCCATGGATTTCGGAGTTAATGGACACAGAATTATCCCTTGATGTAAATGTTATTTTAGAGCCAGATTCACAAAGAATGAAGACTACAGTTCAGTTTGCTTGCGTAAACCAAGCTCACGTTGAGCTGTGGACATTGAACCTTGTTCTATGACCAGTCATTCCAGATAAAAGCATGAAGACAGTGCCATATAGGAGATTATACAACTGTTAGGGGCCAGTTGGCCAGTGTTGAGTTCATTTTGGAGGAGTGCGGAACGGGAAGCAGGAAGACAGAATTCGGGAACGGTCATGGTTTAGGATTTTAGGAGCGACATTTAGACGTAGAGGGGTGAAGTTACGGGGAGAACTTGCGCAAGATGAGCTTAGATGACGGACGCTAGGCCAGTAGATACCACAAGAATGCAAACAGTTGAGCCCTTATTGGGAAGCATTGATGTGTGAGGTGGCTTCAGGACTCGGAATCTGATGTTGTTCGGGCAGCGGTTATTTCTCCACGATTGGCGTCGAATTAAACGAGGAAACATCAAATCAATTGAGAGACTTTGATGCCGGACCGGAGGGCTGTGCTAAGAAATCCGGTTAAGGCTCGTTTATCGCATTAAAGAATCCAGATGCTGTGCCGAAAAACCTTTGTCGGGGAGGCTGTGTACAAAATGCATATTTCCACCAGCCGGAAAACTTTAATTAAATATTTAAATAGTTAATTTTGAATTTGATGGTACGATCGGTGCACCGGAGTCAATTCTTCTATTCGTGTTGGAGACCTGGATCCGTAAACGGTACCAGGAATTACTTAGGGTTGCCCCTGTCGTGGTGGGTCAGTATCTGAGTCGGAGTCACGGGGAGACACCTACTTCCGGGGTCAGGCTTCATGCCAATGATGCCATAACGTACAGTGGTTATTATTGGCGAGAGGAATGTCCTGAGGTCTTTGACAATTTGAAAGATGAAGCCGTAGTATTCGGGCCAAATGGCTCCTGAATAACTATGTCAATGTGAATCAACACGGCATTGGGGTTTACCGATACCTTCAAAATCTGATGATCCGCCGACTTCACTCGAGCATTTGAAATGCTTCTTAATTGCTACCAGGTTCTCTGCCAATTCCCTTTCAAGCTTTTCTTCGCACTCCTTAATTGCAGGGTCGATTTCGTCGATAAGAATTTTATGCCAAACTTCATTCCCATCACTACAAGGCAGGGAGTCCATTGGCACCTCCTGAGCCTTCTTGTCAGCCATTTGGCAGTGGACGACGCGAACTGCCTGCTCGAGGGAATATCTGTCCAAAAGTGCACTTGGCAAGCCAGATAAGCAGCTTGAAATCTCGAGATAGACACACCAAATCAAGCAATTTCTAATTTGAAAGATTAATTCGCCCTCCTGTAGGGACTTCCCTGCGATGTAGAGAATAATCTTGGGAGAGACACCCATATCAATTTGCAGCGCTTTGTCCAAGAGAAAGTATCAGAACATCGGAATGGGTCATTTCTTTCGTGTTTTGTCCGACGTGAGGGCTGTCAGACTATGTAGTACTGTCGGAAGGGGTCGCTTCTTCCAGTATGGAAGCGTTCGGACTGTGGACGGAAGGATGTTCGTCTGAAATTTCACGTGGGACTTGGGGTTGTTGGGAAAGGATGTTGTGTATAACGAGTTCGTCTTTCAAGGAGTACTTATACCCCAAGGAACAAGGACGAATGAAACAAGGGTGGTATATACAATTGAACCATAAGATAGTGACAGTTGAAGCGAGAGAGCAAGGTGGATGATGACAAAAAGCTGTCCCAATTGTACAAGCCAACAAGAGAGAAGCGAGGACGGTTGCAAAGTCAACGCAACAAGCAAGAACATGTGTTTGATAACAAATGGTCCCGGGCCCATAATAGCCAACAAGCGGAAAGTTCTGAAAAACAATACAGTTGTTGACACTTTCACTTCCTTTGGGCGCTATCACCGAAGGAGAAGAAAGTGGCCACATTATTTATTTGGTGCGCTAATCTGATTTCGAACCGTGGGAACGGATCGGCTAATCCCGACTGGCCTATTTAACAACACCCATTGACCAATCTGGCAAGCCAGAAGGCGTGGAGGATTGTTAATACCCCGGATAGAATTTATTTCTATTCAAGAATCATGATGGACAACCCTTGAATCAATTCGAGTGTGGCCACACGCTTTGATCGTAGATTGTGGACTCGTTTCAAGGGATACTCAGTCCCATATAATAGTGAATTGAGCGAGACATAAGACCATCCGGTGATACATGGTGTGCACCTGCTTATAGGTACTGCATTTCTGGTGTTGCATGTTGGATGGCATCGGAGTTGAGTTGGGGTTAAAACCTCAGTTTATTTTATATACTAATGGCCCTTGAATTGAGGCATAAACCCATTTGTGGCACATCGTGTGCGCCTGCCAACTTTGGGACTTCAAACTCTTGATTTGTAAGCAGGAGGTCCCTCGTTCGATTCGAGGTCGGGTGATGGGTGGCTGGTACTAGGGATTTTTTTTCCGAGGCGTAGAGACTGGGTCGAATGTATTATTGCTGGATATAAATAGCTCTAAGATGAGAGGATGGTTGCTCATACTCTATGGGAGGAGTTAAGAGATAGTAGGTATGAAGAGGATAAAAATATTTCAACAGGGCAACTTATATAACCCGAGTTGAGAGGCAGGCACCCGAGGCACATGGTGTGCATCTGCTACTTATAGTGGTACTTCCAACGATTGTATAAAGCAGGACCTCCCTCGTTCGATTCGGGGTCGGGTGATGGTCATAAACCAAATTTTCTTTATTTATTTTTTAGTTTTTTTTTGAGGGTCATTCGAATTTGCTTTCGCGCTCTCCCCATCCTTCTGGCTGTTTTGGTTGTGGGCCTGCAACATTTTATCCAACACTCATGTCTGGGGAGCAAGACATGATTGAACTCTCGATCTATTGAAACTTGAACCGCTATTTTTGCGCCTCGGTTTTTTTTTGTGTAGATAATACCCCAGGAATTGAAGGATGATAAGCACCCGAGGCACATGGTGTGTGCCTACTTTGTTTGAGATCGTCTAAGGCATATAAGCAGGAGCTCCTCGTTCGATTCGGGGTCGGGTGACGGGGGTCCGCTATTAGCATTTTTTAAAATATTATTTTTTCTCGGTCTTCTTTCGCGGTTGGTCCGATTTTGTTTTTACAGTACTGTATCCTGGACGCTGGAATTTTTCATTCAACATTCATCTGAGTAGGAGGCAAACCCGGGTTGAACTAGTTTTATTTCACCGGGCCAGCTTGAAATTAAGTATCAATTTCTCACCAATATATTACCCAGAGTTGAAAGGTAGACAAGCACCTGAGGCACATGGTGTGCACCTGTTAGTTGTAACATACCATTGCATCAAGCAGGAAGTCCCTCGTTCGATTCGGGGTCCGCTGATTGGTTCGCTGATCTACCGTTTTTTTTGTTTTTTTGTTTTTTTTGTTTTTTTGTTTTGTGTTTGTGTTTTTGTTTCAGTCTTCTTTTGCGGTTGGTTCGATTTGCTTTTGCAGTCTTATATTTTCCGTATTATCCTGGACACTGGACTTTTTGTATTCAACATTCATCTGAGTTGGAGGCAAGCCGGGGTTGAACTCGCAACGGGCCAGCTTGGAATTAGTTCTCAATTTCTCACCTATATATTATCCGGAGTTGAGAGATAGACAAGTGCCCGAGGCACATGGTGTGCACCTGCTTTACTTAAGGTGACTGTCCCTCTGTAAGCAGGAGGTCCCTGTTCGATTCGGGGTCAGGTGATGAGCATTCTCGACCAGTGTTTTTCTCTTTTTTATTCCTTCTCAGTCTTCTTTCGTTGTTGGTTCGATTTGCTTTTGCAGTGTGATATTTCCTGTATTTGTGAGACATACAGATTTTTTTTTGGTGTCAGGAAGCATCTGAGTTGGAGGCAAACCGGGGTTGAACTCGCAACGGGCCAGCTTGAAATTAAGTATCAATTTCTCACCTATATATTACCCGGAGTTGAGAGATAAACAACCACCCGAGGCACATGATGTGCACTTGCTTTACTTATTGTGATTGTCCCTCTGTAAGCAGGAAGTCCCCGTTCGATTCGGGTGATGAGTCTCTTAGTTCACCATTTTTTTTCTTCTTTTTTTCTCAGTCGTCTTTCATGGTTGGTTTGATTTGCTTTTTATCTCAGACTTTCTGTATCCACGAGCTATACAGATTTTTTTTTATTGGTGTCAGGAATCATCTGAGTTGGAGGTAAATCGGGGTTGAACTCGCAACGGGCCAGCTTGAAATTAAGTATCAATTTCTCACCTATATATTACCCGGAATTGAGAGATAAACAAGCACCCGAGGCACATGGTGTGCGGCTGCTTCGTTTGATATCTTTTGAAGGCATACAAGCAGGAGTTCCTTGTTCGATTCGGGGTCGGGTGATGGGTTTGAGCCACCTTTTTCTTTCTTTCTTTTCTCTCAGTCTTCTTTCGTTGTTGGTTCGATTTGCTTTTGCAGTCTTATATTTTCTGTATCCTGGACGCTGGATTTTTTGTATTCAACATTCATCTGAGTTGGAGTTGGAGGCAACTCGCTCTATTTCAATGGAGCAACTTGTAAATTATATCAAATCGTCGAAGCCTAGCCAATGTAATAACCCGGAGTTGAGAGACAGACAAGCACCTGAGGCACATGGTGTGCATCTGTTAGCTGTGGCGGGCAATTTCATCGGTGGCAAGCAGGAAGTCCCTCGTTCGATTCGGGGTCGGGTGATAGATGCTCGAGACTGGTATTTTTTTTTGCCTTTTTTTCTCCGTCTTTTTTCGCGGTTGGTTCGATTTGCTTTTACAGTACTAGATCTTCTGTATCCTGGACACTGGCACGTGCTGAATCTTTGTATTCAACATTCATCTGAGTAGGAGGCAAACCGAGGTTGAACTCGTTCTATTTCAACGGGTTGACTTGAAATCTGTTCTCAATTTCTCGCCTATATATTATCCGGAGTTGAGAGATAAACAAGCACTCGAGCTACATGGTGTGCACCTGCTTTACTAAAGACTGTTTGGATGTAAGCAGGAAGTCCCTTGTTCGATTCGAGGTTGGGTGATGGGTATTCGCGAACCACGACCAGTGTTTTTCTCTTTTTTATTCCTTCTCAGTCTTCTTTCGCGGTTGGCTCGATTTGCTTTTGTAGTCTTGTATCCTGGGCGCTGGATTTTTCCATTCAACATTCATCTGAGTAGGAGGCAAACCGGCCCGGGGGTTGAACTTGTTATATTTCAACGGAATTTGTTCTCAATTTCTCACCTATATATTACCCGGAGTTGAGAGATACATGGTGTGCACTTGCTTTACTTAACGTGATTGTCCTCGCATATAAGCAAGAGCTCCCCGTTCGATTCGGGGTCGAATGAGGGGTATTTTGTATTTGTATACAGACTTTTTTCTTTGGTGTCAAGAATCATCTGAGTTGGAGGCAAACTGGGGTTGAACTTGTTCTATTTCAACAGAATTTGTTCTCAATTTCTCACCTATATAATAACCCTGTTGAGAGATAGACAAGTACCCGAGGCACATGGCGTGCACTTGCTTTACTTAACATGATTGTTGTGAGCATGTAAGCAGGAGGTCCCTGTTCGATTCGGGGTCGGGTCATAAGTGCTTGAAATCAGTGCTTTTTTTTCCTTTTTTTTTCTCAGTTCTTCTCTCGGTTGGTTCGATTTGCTTTTTATCTCACACCTTCTGTATTCACGAGACATACAGATTTTTTTTTTATTGGTGTCATCTGAGTTGGAGGTTGAACTCGCAACGGGCCAGCTTGAAATTAAGTATAAATTTCTCACCTATATAATAACCCTGACTGGAGAGTAAGGCAAGCGCCCGAGGCACATGGTGTGCACCTGCTGTACTTAAGACAGTCCTATTTCAATGTAAGCAGCAAGTTCCCCGTTCGATTCGGGGTTGGGTGATGAGTTGCTTAGTTCACGGTTTTTTTTTTTTTTTCAGTCTTCTTTCGCAATTGGTCCGATTTGCTTTTTTTTATGTCAGACTTTCTGTATTCACGAGACATACAGATTTTTTTTTAGTGTCAGGAATCATCTGAGGTGGAGGTAAACTGGGGCTGAACTTGCAACGGGCCAGCTTGAAATTAAGTATATATTTCTCACCTATATATTACCAAGAGTTTAGAGGATGGCAAGCACCCGACGCACATGGTGGGCACCTGTTAGCTGTAGTGTGCTGTTTGATCACCGGCAAGCAGGAAGTCTCCCGTTCAATTCGGGGTCGGGTGGTTCCCTTTAGTTAGTGTCCTTTTTTTCTTTTTTTTTGATGTTGGTCGTTCGAAATTCCCTGCAAACAGGGCCATACTGTCTATTCATGTAGGTAAAGATCTAGACCAGGACCCGATACACCCGAGTTTAATATTTGTTCAGATTCAGAATATTTGATGTTAAGTCGTAGTCGAGGTACTGCAGCTCGACTTTAGATGCCAGTATATCTCAAGTTTATGGAAGGGAGGCAACCACCCGATGGCACATGGTGTGCACCTGTTACAAATATTGGGATTGTTCTAGAGTGTAATCAGGAGACTAGTGTCCCCCGTTCGATTCGGGGTCGGGTGATGCTTGTTGAACCAAAAAGTTTTTGCTGATTTATTTTTCGTTCCCTTTTTTCGAGGCGCGCAGCGTTGAGGGTGGATAGTATTTTTCAAGGTGAGTGTGAATATGCACATGCTCTATGGAAAGAGATGAAGAGACGGCACGAAGAGGATGAAAATACAATAAAATGGGTGCCAGTGGGACGGCGTTGGAGCTCGGAGACGTACCAGGATAAATAAAGGAATTACTGTAAGTGAGTGAACGAATGAGATGGGAAATTGGGACTAGTGAGTTAACTGTTTAGGATGGCCAGCGGTGCCGAGGGAGAGCTTGAGATCTCAACGCACGCCTCGGAGAGAATCCCTTGCATTCGCTTAGTTCCCTGAAACGAAACAATCGAGTAACCAGCGCGCGCGAGTTATTGAGCGAGGGAACGGCGAAGGGATTCGGGTGATTAGATTGGGGCCGAAATAAGGAGACGTCTTGGTTCTACATGCGAAGATTTGGCCGACCGGGATGAAGAAATCCAAATACAAGGACGCATTCATCGCCCACTCGAGTACTAGATAGTAGATTTGATCATTGCGCGTGCTTGGTGCGAGTTCACAGACGGTAGAAATTTTGCGCGGAGGAATATATGCTACGCCGCTTGAAGCTGCTTAGAAACAGATATATAGACAGCGACCCACGGTCGAATTATCGAGCGAGAGAGCGCCAGTGAGCGATTGGGACTGATAATGCCCTCACGCTCACTTGAAGTTGTTTGTCGTCCGTCGCTGGGTGGGCGCTTCGTCGGTGTTCGCAGTGCCGCACTGATCTGTGTGGCTAGCGGTTGGATGCGCTCTGCAGCGGCCTTTGCGTGGCCCATTTCAGCTCATTGGCATTTGGTGGCGCGGGAGACAGAAATGAGAAATATTCAAGAAATAATGCTCCTCGGTCTGAATATTCGGATAAACGGAGCAGGGCGGTGCAGAGCGGGGTTAAGCGACGAGAGAGTGGCAGATCGCGCCAGTGAATCAAGGGAAGCCTGTGGAGGCCGCGATTGAGCTCATCGTCGTCCAAAGTCAAGGAAGACGGCAGGCAACAGTCTAGTCGCCGGTCCCCTTTCTTTTCTGACCAATCAGCCACGGCCCCCCGGCTCAATGTGAGCTGGTTGGCGTGCTTGCGCGCCGACCGAGCGAACCTTGAGCCGCATAAAAATTTCCTAGATTACAACTTTTTCGTTTGGAGCCAAGGCGCACTTATGCAGTGCCAAGGAGTGGTGCCGACTCTCGGCCGAAGCGCGGAGTTTGAAAAACGGCGGACTCGTACTGCCATGCGAAGCACTGGCCCTTCACAGCAAGTCGTACTGTACGTTCGCTCTTGACTCTGTCCGCCGATATCCCTTCCCGTTTCGCATTCGACCCACTCTTCTACCAACCCGGATTATCGCGCGACGACGACGCGGACCAGGCACCACGATGCTGCTTTTGTTATCTCTCGTCCACACGCTCTCCAAAAATGCGAGCCTTGCCCAGCGGAATACCCTGGACTTCCCAGCACCTGTCAACTCTTGCGACAGTATCCACTCCCGGACGCTGTTTAATATCGTTTGGAGCTGTCTGGCTACCATCTTCGCGTACACTTGGGTCTCCATGCACCCGAATGTGCCACCACCCCACCAGAGCCGGTTGGCACTTCTTTGGGGCCGGCTCAAGATGATGCTCATCGCCGTCATTGTGCCGGAAGTGATGGTGGGATTCGCGGCCAGACAACTTTGGGGCGCTCGCAAGTTCTCAAAGGGTATGTGTATGTTTTGTTCGGCGCGTACGTTGTACTCAGTCGGCGTAGAATTTAAAAAGAAGGGGTTCCCAATAACGTTGACCCATGGACTTTTCATCTCTATGGGTGGATTCGTGTCCCGCACCGGACATCCTATCGTGACTATCAACAGCTCACTGACAACAAGGAGTATATGTCCGCCATCCACGATGTTAAAGCCGACGATATCAACGACAAGAGTAAAAGCAATGCGCTGTCCAAAGGCGTCGCACTCTCGCAGGGACTGTGGTTCATGACACAGTGTATAGCGCGTCATTCCCAACACCTTCCAGTAACCCAACTCGAAGTCGCGACGTTGGCGTTTGCCGTCGTCAATGTCTTTATCTGGTTCCTTTGGTGGGCGAAGCCTCTTGATGTTGAGCAGCCTATCACGATTGGACCTATCGAGGAGCCGCAAGACACGGAGCCTACCACCTCACCCTTGATCCTAAGGGACAAGTTCTTTGGTATGTTAAACGGCAATTATTCCCCTTACCTTCCGACAGAATCCACCTCGGTTCCCATATTCTGGTCGTTGGACTCGAAAGAAGCCAACGACGCTGAAAAGAATATCCCGGTCTACATTGAGTGTCTCCTCGGCACCGTTTTCGGTGGGATCCATTGTGCCGCCTGGAGTGCAGACTTCTCTTCTACCATCGAAATGTGGATGTGGAACTCCTGCTCCTCAATAGTTACCGCAATTCCTGGGGTCTTTGTAGTGCTCAGTGCATGGCACGCGGCATTGGCCGTGGGAAGTGCGCTCAGAAGCACCCTTTCCATAATCTTTACAAATGTTTTCGGCATTTTGTTTCCACTCTACATCATCGCGCGCCTATTCCTCATCACCATTCCCTTCACATCCCTCCGAGCCCTTCCACCCGGCGCGTTCGTCGACGTTGACTGGAGTGTTTATATCCCGCACCTCTAGCTGTGAACTTGTCATCTTCTATGTCTTTCGAATACATCTCCTGGACAGTTTTGGCACTGGAATGGATGCTTGTGCAGATCTTGTACCTAGCATATCTCTCATTTAGGGTTGTTTGAGTTTTGTCATGGTCAGGGCGCTGTGAGACGAACGGAGCATTTTCCGCGGTGCAATGTGTTATATTACAACGAAGGGTGAGCCTGACTTGGGTCAACATTAGAATATACAGTAATGCCACGGGAAACAAATATCGCGGAAGGTGGACTCACATCGTGAGTGTCCAGTCCCGCTAATTTCTCCCTGGTCACCCGTAGTCCACTAAATATAAAATATGATTTTCGCACTTAATCTCATTCAGCTCGAAACCACACGACGCCATTCGAGGCTATCACTATGTGACGAACTCTGATGATGGGGCGCCGTCGAAAATGAGCAGTCCCTGGTTTTCTTGACCCGATCAACAAATATTTATGAGGGAATTGTGCTGCAGTGCACTCGATGACGCGGTCTTGATGAAATGAAAGAAAAAAATGTGGCGGGCAAGGCTTCTTGCAGTCAAGATACAAGGGGACAAATATAATATCCCTCCGTCTGGTCCAGTTACAGTAGAGTTCCTCATGTGATGATGTGGAATAATATCATATGGAATAACCGTGATATGGAATGGGATTTTGGCATCTCCCGACCTGGGACAAGCCAAATATTCCACTCACCGTCTTCTGGAATATGGAATAGCCCTGTGAGGTGGATATTCCATTCTGCGGGTGGCCAAAAATGGTAATTTCAAGACTACGTAACATTTATTTGGAATGTTTTGGCCCATAAAATGGCCCCCAGGGCCAGCTTCACTGAGTGGTCATATTCCAAATCTTGCTCCAATTAAATACGTTGGCCTGAAACTTTCTTCATGAACACCTTGGAATACCCTCATACGTGTCTCAGGCAACCAAAACATGAAAAGTGTCAATTGGAATACAACTTCCAGGATGAAAATCAGTGATTCAACAGAGTACTGCCATCCAGACTTGCCAGGCCTTTTCCCCTTTATTCAGAAGCAGTGCATGACATAATTCTAATTTCTGGTGCAATTTTGCAGATTTAGATCTTGATTTACAGCTAGGTGTGTTACGCTGCAAGAAACAGCCACTGTTAAACTCATATGCTCCAGGTATAACACTGTTGTTCGAATATTCTGCTGTTTACGGGATGCATTCTACCCCTTCCAATGAACATTTCATCCCCCACAACCTCTCCCATACCCAACCCATACCACTTTCCCATCCCCTTATTCAAGAGAGTACATACAACTTTAGTACCATAGGCGTTCGCTGAATGCCTACTCCGGGCTTGAATGCCTATCAGGAGATCGAACACCTACTTTCACAATGAGCGACTATTCCGCTCGGCTAACACTCGGCTAACGTTTCCATTCGGCACAGTAAGTAGATGAGCTGATGCGATCAACAGCCTCTTTCCTCCTCCCACCACCATCTACCATCCCGTCGCTACCAGCACCAACCCGACCAAGTACCTGCACCATCGTGCCCAATACCGTGTCATTCTACGGCTTCCGTCGGCTCAACCATTGGGAACAGAAAATGAGGAAGAAAGTGCATAATAAAAGGTGCGCGTGATGCCGTCTCCCTGCCGCCGCATGCCTTGAAGAACCTGCGCGTGTGTAGCACCCCATGTGCGCACCCCGATTGTTCCCCTCATATAGTCAAGGGGCAAATCACACTCTCGCACTCTGCGCCCGGAATTCTGCACTACCTGCAGCATAGGCCGACGCGAATAGTTTGATGCACATTGGACGCATTAAATGTGCGCTTTACCGAGGACCGTGGTCCCTTATATACCAAGTGCTTAGATTTGGAGGCCAAAATTGTTTTACAATGGAAAGAATTGGGCATCACGTACATTCATACAATCCCCTGCAAAAAGTTCTCTTCACCTAAACAGACGGTAAGCTACGCGAGAAAGGACCCCTGGAGACGTAAAGATACGCTTGGTAAGGCAGAGATTGTGAAATAGGCATCGGTTTAAGAGAATAGTCATTCGTTACCGGTAATAGGTGTTCAGCATCGACAATAGGTGTTTGGGCCATCAATAGGCGTTCACGAACGCCTATGCTACTAAAGTTGTCGTGCCTCTATTCAAGACCTTCTAAAATGGGGTCTTTTCGCTGCTCTGGCCAAAACTCACCCAGATCTTGCGACAGAGCCGTCCCAAAACAACTAACTGCCTGTCGGTTTCAGTCTGTTTCACAAACAGATTTATCTGTTTTGTGCTATTGGGGACCAAAAATGTCAGTAAACGGCTTATATAAGTTACCATGTCATTCTTAATGTGTCATCATCTGATGGCGCTTAATCTGGCTAACATCCCTCAATGTGAGCTGGTCGGCACGCAAGCGTCGACCGAGCAAACGTTAAGCTTTGTATTAAATTCCGTGGATCTACGAAAAATAAAATTCTACCCATCTGTTTGTGACCCGCCGCTTGCCGGCCTCGCCCAATCATGTTAACCGCACCACCGTGTTTGGTGGCCGCGTTATTATATAATCATCGGAGTTTGAAATTTTGCCATGCCTATTTAGCACTTCCAGGACCCCCATCCTTTGAGAGAGAAAGGAGATTTAAAACCATGTCTGACCCCAAATACATCTTCAAATTTCCATTTTTCAACTTCCATTCTCGCGGAATAGAAAGAGCAGATTATGTCATCTGTTGAGCCATCAAAGTTCAAACTCCTGGTTCTTCGACTCTGCCGCCATGAGTTAGGTGAAAAAGTTGCTCAATTTATGCTAATAAATACTTCATATTTGTGAAAAAACTTGTTCTGGAATGCATACCAGCATCCGAATTGTTTTTGTAATTTGTAATAACGCGGCCATCGATCGATGCATCAACCTTTTCGACAGACTACAACATGTGAGGTATGAGCACTCTATTAGAGGCTTTGCGCAGAGCCACCCGGAGCCACCGGGTGGCTATTTTGGCATGCGCTGTCCGGTGGCTACGCCAGCCACGACGTCATCCGGTGGCTAAAAATACGATTTTTGCGTCATTTTAGCCACCATGACCGCATGCCTGACGAGCCACCCGGTGGCTTCTGGTGGCTCAGCGCAAAGCCTCTATTGTTGTAGCGTCTGTTTATAAGAGACTACATCAGTTTCGAGTCTGGGAACAACCTAGGTCAATTCCTGACATAAAAAGAATCAAATTTCCAGCTCAAGCACCCTATCATTGAGCTCACAGGAGATACATTTTGGGAATATGAACTGTATGGTAAATCCTCTCAATTCTAGGACCAGGCACATTTTTCCTTGGGGTATTCTTCAAGGCATTTCCTTTGCCGAGGCATCCGAAACACGTCGCAAATATGTTCAACATGCTGTGAGGCTGATGTCTGTGCTATGCCCTGCACCCCGCCTCATGGCCCCTTCAACCGAGCTCACCTTGACCATATGAAACACCTGTCCATCCAAATTGGGAATCAAGGTTACCAAATTAGGATTCTCATCAACCACGCTCAGCTTGCAACCACTGTCCGACCTTCCATATCGTGTGCACAACCTGTCCAACCATTGTACCAACAATATGTTATCCACTGGACACTATTATTTCCCGATTCTCGAGTTTTTCCGGTTTTGCACCTCACATACGTTTCTATGCCACATGCCACGCCCCACAATAATGGTACGGTCTGACCAATAGCGGGCATCCTGGACTTTGTTTCCCCTTTCTGCAGCCAGGACACATGCTGACTTGGAACGCAAACCTCGTATGATCGAGGCCCCATCCCTCTAAACCATTCAAAACAACTCAAATGTGAGCTCAATTGGTTAGTCCATATCCAGGACATACAAGCAGTCATCGAACAGTTGATCAAGGACCGCAATCGGTCACTCATCATTGCGGTGGCTCATGTCCCCGAGGCTTCCCAAGAGGAATTGTATGGCAGAATAATGTTGAGATTGGCGTGTGGTAGTAGTCGGAAAATTTCATGACAATATGATAGTATGATACTGCGCACTTTGTTGGTCTCTTTCCAATCTCTTTCTCCTAAGCTCATCATGGCCCTGGCGCCCTTTGAACTGCGGCACAGGTATGGCATTTAGTGAGTATTTAGGGCATCATCTTGGTGACATTAAATGAATTGAGCAAAAAATTGTGAGGAAAATGCTGTACACCACTGGGTTCCGTCAGCGCAACTCGTCTCCATCGCGGGAAATTGTTTTTTAAAAATGTTGATTTGATATACTTTTACAGTACTAGATTTTCTGTATCCTGGACACATGCTGAATTTTTTGTATTCAACATTCATCTGAGTAGGAGGCAAACCGAGGTTGAACTCGTTCTATTTCAACACGCCAGCCTGGAATTAATTTCTGAGCTATATAACAAACCTGAGTTGAAGGATGGTAAGCACCAGAGGCACATGGCAGGCACCTATTACCTGCAGCATTCCGTTACATCACTGGCAAGCAGGAAGTCCCTCATTCAATTCGGGGTTGGGTGATGAGTGTTCGTGACTTGCGTTTTTTTCCCCCATTTTTTGTTCCTTGTCAGCCTTCTTTCGCGATTGGTTCAATTTGCTTCTGCTCACTCAGACTTTTTGTATTCATGAGAAGTAGTGAATTTTTGTGTTTGCCCATGAACATCTGAGTTGGAGGCAAACCGGGGTTGAACTCGCAACGGGCCAGCTTGAAATTAAGTATCAATTTCTTACCTATATATTACCCGGAGTTGAAAGATAGACAAGCACCCGAGGCACATGGTGTGCACTTGCTTTACTTAACGTGATTGTCCTCGCATATAAGCAGGAGCTCCCCATTCGATTCGGGGTCGAGTGATGGGTATTCTCGACCAGTGTTGGCACGATTTGCTTTTGCAGTGTGATATTTCCTGTATTTGTGAGATATACAGATTTTTTTATTTGGTGTTAAGAATCTGAGATGGAGGTAAAACCATCCTATTTCAACGGGCCAGCTTGGAATTAGTTCTCAATTTCTGAGCTATATAACCAACCTGATTGGAGAGATAGCCAAGCACCCGAGGCACATGACGTGCACCTGTTACTTGTACCATACCGTTGCATCAAGCAAGAAGTCCCTCGTTCGATTCAGGGTCGGGTGATGGGTTTCTTAGTCCACCTTTTTTTTCCAGTCTTCTTTCGTGGTTGGTTCGATTTGCTTTTGCAGTGTGATGTTTTCTGTATTTGTGAGACATAGAGATCTTTTTTTGGTGGCAGGAATCATATGAGTTGGGGGTCAAGCTCATCCTATTTCAACAGGCCAGCTTGGAAATAGTTCTCAATTTCTCACCTATATATTACTCGGAGGTGAGAGATAAACAAGCACCCGAGGCACATGGTGTGCACCTGCTTTACTTAAGACTGTTTGGATGTAAGCAGGAAGTCCTTCGTTCGATTCGGGGCCGGGTAATAGGTGGTTAAGACCGATATTTTTTTTTTGCCTTTTTTTGCCTTTTTTTCTCCGTCTTCTTTCGCAATTGGTCCGATTTGCTTTTGCAGTCTTATATTTTCTGTATCCTGAACACTGGATTTTTTGTATTCAACATTCATCTAAGTAGGAGACAAACCGGGGTTGAACTCGTTTTATTATATTTCAACGGCCAGCTTGAGATTAATTCTCAAATTTCTCACCTATATAACAAACCTGAGTTGAAGGATGGTATGCACCCGAGGCACATGATATGCGTCTGCTTCGTTTGTGATCTGTCTAAGGCATATAAGCAGGACCTCCTCGTTCGATTCGGGGTCGGGTGATGGGGGTCCACTATCTGCTTTTTTTTAATATTATTTTTTCTCGGTCTTCTTTCGCGGTTGGTTCGATTTGCTTTTGTAGTGTTGTATTGACGAGACATACAGATTTTTTTCTTTGGTGTCAGGAATCATCTGAGCTGGAGGCAAATCGGGGTTGAACTCGCAACGGGCCAGCTTGAAATTAAGTATCAATTTCTCACCTATATATTATCCGGAGTTGAGGAATGGACAACCACCCGAGGCACATGGTGTGCACCTGTTAGTTATTTTGTGAGCATTTGAATCCTATATTACATCAAGCAGGAAGTCCCCGTTCGATTCGGGGTCGGGTGATAGATGCTCGAGTGTTTTTTTTCCCTTTTTTCTTCTTAGTTCTTCTCTCCCATGTTGGTTCGATTTGCTTTTGCAGTCTTATATTTTCTGTATCCTGGACACTGGATTTTTTTGTACTCAACATTCATCTGGGTAGGAGGCAAACCGAGGTTGAACATGTTCTATTTCAACAGGCCAGCATGGAATTAGTTCTCAGTTTCTGAGCTATATATTACCCGGAGTTGAGGGAGAGGCAAGCACCTGAGGCACATGGTGTGCACCTGTTGTAGTCCTATTTCAATGTAAGCAGGAAGTCCCTTGTTCGATTCGGGGTCGGGTGATTGGTTCCTTGATTTACCGTTTTTTTTCTTTTTTTTTTTCAGTTGGTTCGATTTGCTTTTGCAGTGTGATATTTTCTGTATTCACGAGACATACTGAATTTCTTTGGTGTGTAGGGTAGGCGGATTGGTCGCGGTTCAATTTCCCGCGAGTGTTCGAATCTGCTTGGTAGTAAAGTTTTCTCGGGCATCTCGGTCATGTTATCTGTGTCTGAGAGACATGCCGAGTTCCTGCAAGCTTTGTATTCAGTAGCTACAGATTACGGTTCGCCATAGATTGGCCATAGTAGGAGTCCGCGCCATCTTCATCACTTAGTTACTTCGCTTAGCGCTGCGAAAGCTCGTAACTTTGATGGGAGTTCGTGAAAGTTCGTGAGTTTGATAGCTTTCTGTGAAAGTTCGTGAGTTAGTATTCCAGGCTTGTCAAACGGCGACTCCTCGGCACATCACAGAGTGATGGGCATCAACAGCTTGCTGCGGTTGGCCGGTTAGGTTCGGGTTAGTTGGTTAGGGGTTGGAGGTTAGAGGTTTGGGTTAATTGGTTGAGGTTAGTGGTTAGTGGTTAGTGGTTAGTGGTTAGAGGTTAGAGGTTAGTGGTTAGATGTTAGAGGTTAGAGTTTGGGTTAGAGGTTAGTGTTAGGCCAGGGTATCTATATAAAAAAACGGGGGGAGAAGGAAATGATGGCCAGATTGATGTGGTTTGTGCACCTCACGAACTTTCCTGGGAATTAACCAAAGTGAGAACTTTCCATCGAAGTGACGAAGTTTCGCCAGCTTAAGCGAGGTAACAAAGTGACGAAGGTGACTACTACTCCCATAGTAGCTCTGTAGCCAGCCATATGAGCAGGAAAAGAACACAGAAAATTTGCAAAATATTGAAAATCACAAGAAATGGCTCACTTCGCGTTGACAGTCACACATGCATTTCCTGGTGCATCTCCGTTTCATAGGCTATTGCTACTGATCTTTGATTCTAACTTTTTTTTTGCATACTGCTGCCATTCTTCTTTAGCCGAGGCCTGAGATCTGGCCTGTGCCTTAGTGACTTTGATTCTTTGTACACTGTTACATTATTCTCGGCCTTGAATCGCCTGGGTAGTTTAATGTCCTTGCGAGTGCGAGTCCCCGGTCCTGTCCTATGACCCAGGTACTGTACTATTAAATTCAATTCATCAAAGGATGTGATGCGTGACCCGAAATACCATTTTGTCAATTCGTCAAAGGGTCCCCAGCTGCGTGACAACCCCCAAAATTTCGTCGACCCCTGGAATATTTCGAGGGTTTGCAAGGCATGTGGAGTAAACCATTAGGATGAATTAGCAAGCATCTGAGAAATTCATTTCACCAAATCTGTTGAACAGGAAGAATCCATTTTTCACCGTTGAACTTCAGTTGAATTTGGTCTGAAGCGCGATGTTTGAAGCAAGAAACCTTGAGAATGACGAGAAAATTGTAGGGAGAGTGTCCGCAGCTAAGGAAATTTGCTCAGAGCAGCCCTGAACCCAAATTTTGAACCAACCGTGACGAAAAGTATATTAGTCAAGAGCTGACGCGTGACAAGGTTCCAAAATTCATCACGTCAAGCACCCCCGACGCATGACTGACGAATTGATTTTAATAGTACAGTAGGCAGCAAGATTTTCTCATTCATCGAGACTTGTGTACTTACTCACTGTGCTTGCAACCTTGGGATGTCTGGTTTATTCCAGACCTTGTTCTTAACATTAGACAATTTGCGCTGCAGCTATCCAATGGCTGATGACTACCAAAAATGGCAAATTTCGAGGGACCCTTTAGATATTACTTCGCTTTTGGTACATCAAATTGATGCTGCGGGAGGCCTCTGTTATCCATGTCAAGGTCGGACCCTGAATCGAGGGCATGGAACAAAACCGGAAGCCATCTGATGGCTCAAATGGCTCTGCGCAAACACTCTATTTTACAACCAAAGGACTCATTGTGTGGCAGTTGAAAGGAAATTACCCCAGGCCCGGGCCTAAGCCCAAGTCTGACCCAGCCCGAACAACACTGCGGGCCAGGAGCCCTACAGGTAAGCTCGAGTATTTCTTTAATAGTCCATTAGGCACCAGATTACTGACTGCTGGGCAGAGACATTTATTGTCTTGGGTAATGGAATCCTTTAAATACAGTTACGTGATCGCGAGTCTGCGAGTCTCCGACTCTGGACTCCTGGAGGCATGTACATATTTTATCCCTTCCATTCCATTTGTTTAGTTTGCTTCGCTGTACCATTTCCTGTTGAGATTCACGCTACCAGCGGTCTATCTTATCATTATCTTTTCATTTTGTTCATATTTGCCTCGATGACCTATTAGTCAGATTAGCCGAACAAAGGCGCCTCAGTTCTGTTCTACAAACTGAGGCGTAAGTCTAATATTACTAGATACCTATCTCTACTAACTTGTAGTTTAGTCACTTCGTTCTAGGTACATAATAATACAAGAGTTCTGTTCTACAAACTGAGGCTCACTTCGTTCTAGCGCCTGCCGAATCTTCACAGGTTATGGCCCCCCGAGAGACAGACGAGTATGAAAAGAAGCGCACCCTGCCTGTTCTCCAAGATGACTCATCCAATTGGGTACACTACAAGGAGATTATTGCGACTCACGCGAAGGCAAAGGGGCTGCATCGACATCTCGCTGGGACGGCGCGCGTACCCGCAGATCTCGTCCAAGACGCAATTGGCGACTGGTATATTGCCGGAACCAATATAGCGTTGACAGATGATGAGGTTGACGCGCACGAGAAAAAGCAGGACGACTACGAAACAAAAGAGTCAAAGCTCCGCGACATCATCTACCAAACCATCAGCACGACACGCTTCTCGCAAATCAAGGACGAAAGTCCAGCTTATCGGGTCTGGGAAAAGCTCGTTGAACTCAACGAGAACAGGGGCGACATGGTCCAACTGAACACCCTTAACCGTTTGCAGCAGATGCGTTGCGGCGACGACGATGACTTGCAGAAACACCTCGCGGAGATGTCAGATCTTAAGGATATTCTCGCAAAGATGGGGAACCCTTTATCCGATATGCAATTTGCTGCGTACATTCGAGCATCTATCCCCGATCATTACCGTTCACTTCTCACCACCATTTCCACTGCCGCACGAATGTCCGTTCCTCCACGTCCAGTCGATACCGCGCTGATGATAGCCGAGCTCACCAACGAGTACTTGGCCCGCAGCGTTGATAAAAAGATTGACAGTGATAACGCGGCGATGTCAGCGGCGAAGAAAGGCGGGAGCAGCAAGGGCGGCGACCAGAAGCCGAAATGCACGAACTGTAAAAAGAAGGGTCACTCCAAGTCAGATTGCTTCGCGCCAGGGGGAGGAAAAGAACATGACAAACCGGAATGGTATGTGAAACAACAGGAAGCGGCGAAGAAAAACAAAGACAAGGACAAGGCGAAGACGGCCGCAGCAGCAGACGAAGAGGACGTCGCGTTGGTGATTGGCACACCTGACGACGACAACGATGACGACAATGTCGCGTTCCTCATTACGTCCGACTTCTGCGAAGACCAAGCCCACACCGCGTCCCAATCCGTCTCCGTTGACATGATAGTTGACACTGGCGCGAGTCGCCACTTCACGCCTGACCGTTCCGGATTCATAACTTTTCGTGAAATCCCTCCCGTTCCTATCCGCGCAGCAGATGGCCGCAGTTTCAACGCGACCGCGAAAGGCAGCTATGGGACCTATTTACCAATGGGACCTGGTCAAAAGCCAACACGTGCGACGTTGCTAAACACTTACTATTCTCCCCATATGGCCTTTACCCTAATCTCCGTCAGCACCCTCAACCGCGGCCGACCGAGTACGGGGCGAAGGTGGTAACAGACCTTAAAGGCAAGATGTCAGTCGCTTCCATTAGTGGTGCACAATATGCCATGGGCTTCACCGATGTCTCGACGCACGAAGAAAAACCATATTTCCTAAAAAGGAAGTCGGACGCGTTCGAGCACTATCTCAAATACGAGGCCTGGGTGAAAGTGCAGCGCGGAGCGGTGATAAAATGCCTAGGAACTGACAATGGGGGGGAGTTTATCTCAAAAGAATTCGAAAATTACCTGCAGAAAGCCGGTACCGAGCATATGCTCACTGTCCATGATACACCCAGCGAGAACGGCATCGCCGAACGCGGACAACGCACGCACATCGAACAGGTCCGCGCAATGATAATCCAATCCGGCTTGCCAAAGTATTTGTGGGCAGAAGCTTGGCTGCACTCGACCTGGCTTCGCAATCGTTGCCCGACTGCCGCACTGCCAGATTTCAAAACCCCAATGGAAATGGCGACGAAAAAGAAGCCCAACCTTTCGAAATTACTCGAATGGGGTACGCCAGTATGGGTGAAGATAAAAAATGCAGGTGATCTTGAGTTACGAGCCAAAAAGGTACGATTTGTTGGATATGATCTACGGGTGAAAGGGATGAGGCTCTGGCCGGGTACGCGAAAGATAATGGTGGAAAGGGACGTGTATTTCAATGAAAAGGACGCTCTAATTCCCGGGACTGCCTCAATTGAGGGGGAGTGGGACGATGATGACATTCTCGAAAGTCCCGAGGATGAGCCCTCCAATTCGTCGAAAACACCCCCGAAGAGCGATAGCGCAGCAGGAAATGAGCAGAACAGAGGGCTTACCAATGCCATTGACCCTCCTGTTCCTGAAAACCTCCGCGCGTCGCCTCCTCCGGAATCTAACCCCGCGCCAACCGAAATCACACCACCCGAGACTCCAGCCGACACAACACCACCACCCCCTCCTCCCCACACTCGTAAACGACGCACAGAAGTCGAAAAGCTTGGTCAGCCAGCGCCAGATACGGGACGTGGTCACCGTGAACGCAAACCACCGGGGTTTTATCACAGTCTGAATACCATCGCGTGAAGCGGAATCGGCCACAGAGGATGTTGCAGCATTCTTCGAGATCCTAGAGGAGGAAGAGGACGACGATAGCGACCTTCATCTTGAGGACGAGGACACAGAGGACCGAACGTTCGTGGTAGAGTTTGCGATGGTGACAGAGCACGTTCCTTTGACGTTGCGTCAAGCCATCAACGGCCCTGATGCCAAACATTGGATGCCCGCGGCGCAAGCCGAGTTCTCCCAGCTTGAAAAACTCAATACCTGGGATATCGTCGAGGCTCCAATTGGTGCTAAGGTCATCCGCAACCACTGCATACTCACGATAAAACGGGACGCCTTCAACGAAATTAGCAAATACAAGGTCAGACTTGTTGCCAACGGACAGACTCAGGTATACGGCATTCATTACACCGATACCTACGCTCCCGTTGTGCGCCATGCGACCCTACGCGTCCTGTTGACCTTCGGTGCTGTCAAAGACTGGGAAATCCATCAGGCAGACGTCAAAAATGCATATCTTAACGCGCCAATTGATGAAACAATCTACATGGAAATTCCCCAGGACTACGACAAATTCTCCTCTAAACCTCTTCCCTCCGTGAATCCCGGGCGTCGTCTCGTCTGTAAACTCAATAAAGGCTTGTATGGAACTAAGCAGGGCGGCCGGACATGGTATCTTAAACTTCGCGAGACGTTCATCTCGCTTGGTTATGCCGTCTTGCAATCCGATAATGCTGTCTTTATCAGTCGGGACAAGTCCACCATTGTCGCAGCAGCTACGGACGACTTTACCATCGTTGGGAAAACCCTCGCGCACGTCAGCCGTATCAAGGAACAATTAAACGAACACTTTGAGCTTGTCGATCTCGGGGAAATCAATTGGCTTCTCGGCATTCGCATTACCCGCGACCGGAAGAACAAGACCATTTCCCTCAGCCAGACCGCCTATATTGAGCAGATCCTAGCTCAAATGGGCCTGTCTGATGCAGCTCCGAGCCTGACGCCGATGGAACCCGGTGTTGACCTTAGTGTTGACTCGCCCGGAGTATCGTCGCAGGTTCTGTCGAGTGATGATACGGCTGTCTATTGCAAAGGTGTCGGATTCCTGATGTACGCCACCATTACTCATTCAGAAATAACTTATCACGCCTCGAGTCTTTCTCAATTTATGCATGAGCCACGCTCTACGCATCTGAAAGCTCTTCGACGTGTTTTTAAGTATCTTTCTGGTGCACGTAATCACCGACTCGTCCTTGGCGGATCCAATCTTACGCTTGCTGGATATTCGGACGCTGACTGGTCTTCCAATCTTGACCGTCGCTCGATATCCGGTTACGCATTCTATTTGGGGAATAGCCTTGTCGATTGGAGTTCAAAGAAACAGCCTTTGGTCACGCTATCGAGCACAGAATCCGAGTATGTCGCTCTCACTCATGCTTCCAAAGATCTGCTCTGGCTCCGGAAACTTCTCGTCGAACTTTCCGTACCAATCTCCAGACCAACAACTCTTTTCTGTGACAATCAATCTGCCATCGCGTTGACCAAAGATGGATCTTTCCACGCACGCACCAAGCATATCGACAATCGCTTCCATTTTATCCGCCAAACCGTTGCTAATGGGCATGCTCTCATTGTTTATTGTTCCACCAACGACATGATTGCCGACATTTTCACAAAGTCGCTCGCCCGCCCCAAATTTGTACATTTTCGCGAACTTCTTGGTATAGAAGATTATCCCGCTTCGACGTGAGGGGGAGTGTTGAGATTCACGCTACCAGCGGTCTATCTTATCATTATCTTTTCATTTTGTTCATATTTGCCTCGATGACCTATTAGTCAGATTAGCCGAACAAAGGCGCCTCAGTTCTGTTCTACAAACTGAGGCGTAAGTCTAATATTACTAGATACCTATCTCTACTAACTTGTAGTTTAGTCACTTCGTTCTAGGTACATAATAATACAAGAGTTCTGTTCTACAAACTGAGGCTCACTTCGTTCTAGCGCCTGCCGAATCTTCACATTTCCCATGCACAAGACAAACCAAACTCAGCGGTGACTTTGGCACAGAAGTCAATCAAGCGCGCACTTTCTTCAATCATCCACTCATCCATTCATGAATTCCGAGTCTGAGCCTGAATCAAGTACATATTTACCGCCTCTCGGCTTCGGCTCAATCGCTTTGCAATTTCAATTTCAATATTGACCAAGTTTCGGCTGCCCGGTACTTTGTAAATTTCTCAGTCCTTCCATTGGAGTAAATTTCTAACTGCAGGTGAGTTTCTGGCAGCGGCGCGTTGGTATATTTATTTGAGTACATTTATGTCCACGTCTCCGATGAGGACCCAGCTCAAGTTCGCTTGTCCTCTCATTCAAGGCCAAATTGTAGGTCAAGAAACCCACTTGTGGCGTAATTCAACTCACTATGTATTCCTCCACCTCAATTTATGTTCAATTCATGCTACGTACAGTCCATCACAGTATAATCTGTCTTAACTCTTGGCTGCCATAACCCATAATCTATAAAATACCATACTTTAATATGACCGTGATGCCCGAAAAAACTTTACTACCAAGCGGATTCGAACAAATCGAACCGCGACCAATCCGCCTACCGTAGGTGTGAGGAATCATCTGAGTTGAAGGTTGAACTCGCAACGGGCCAGCTTGAAATTAAGTATACATTTCTTACCTATATAATAACCCTGATTGGAGAGATGGGCAAGCATCCGAGGCACATGGTGTGCACCTCTTAGTTGTAGCGTGTGGTACATCATCAGCAAGCAGGAAGCGCCCCGTTCGATTCGGGGTCGGGTGATGAGTACTCATGACCAGTGTTTTCCTCTTTTTTTATTCCTTCTCAGTCTTCTTTCAAATTCGCAATTGGTTCGATTTGCTTTCATCTGTATCTTGGACAGGCGCTAAATTTTTTGTATTCACATTCATCCGAGTAGGAGGGAAACCGAGGTTGAACTCATTCTATTATATTTCAACGGCCAGCTTGAGATCTATATCTATATAAGAATCGAACTTGGTTTGTCTTTGACCACACAGTTCGGACCGGCCTCCGAGCTCCACACTCCACAGCACACTTGTCTCCGAGTCTGACCACATACGCTCATTGGCTGGCAGGCCCTTTGTCCAGAGACAAACCGCTCCAATGAGGTCACCAGCTCCACATTTCCACCAAAAATGTCGAGTTCTCCACCGAAATGTTGGATTTCTATTTATAACTGTCGAGATGTCCGCCAGTCCACCCAAATGTCCGTTTGCAACAGCCGGGATTGCAGGAAATCCCAGGGAAGGCATTACCAACCCTGGACAGTTTTGTAACCAAGACAGACAAGTAGCCTATACTTCGGTAGTACTGTAATGCGTCCAAAGCTAACCAACCATGGTTTCCTCAAGAAGAGGATGGATGACTTTGAGTAAAGTGGTCTCCGGCGAGAAAATTATATTGAGACTCTAAACCCATTCTGTTCTCGGGGTCCCTTGATTAAAGCAACAAATTTGAAGTGGGGAGGTTTGAAAAAGGGAAGTGAGAAGTGATGAAAGGCCAAGTGGAGTTTGGTTTGCGAGGTAAAATAATACAGACCCTTCAGCTACACGGCCCATGTTCAACTTTGAGGACCAGAGGATCGCGCATGTAAATACGAGCGAACTGTGACATATTTGAGCGCGGGTAAAATTGATTAAGAAGCTCGGAACTCAGCAGGAGTATGATCAAGTTGACTTGACTTGTCTGGATTTAGACATTCCATCTGTAATATCATTGTACTGTATATGGTGGCTCGAATGGCCGTTTCACAAACATATTAAAGTCGAAATGCCCACCAGGCCATCTAAAATCCAACTCTAACAGTCAGAAAATGCACAAGGTAAGGTAAGTAAATCTGAGGACAAGTAAAACTGAGTCTAGCAATTTCAGAGCACCTAGCTATCAGAAAAAGACACTGAACGTCAAGAAGAATAATGGACATACCGGATATGTACGAGCGAGCAGGTAAGCATTGGGTGAACCCGTCGAATGTCTGCCATAATACTGGCGTGAAATTAAACTTCACGCAGGAAACCAAACAGTCCAACATCTAAAGCTCTCTCAAAACAAGCAATATGTCGAGCCTGCAAATTCAGTTGACAATTTGTGTCGTTAGAAACTCGAGCATTATATTGTGCTGAATCGGTTCTCATGGAGGCTGCACACAGAGACAGCACACGAGGTCGGGAGGAGTCAACCTTTGGTTGACGACGAGCGGCGTCTCCTTCGAACTTGATCTCGAAGTCTGAGAGAAATGCTGTGGGTTTTGTGAAAATTTCCGTAGCGTAGCACGGGCCCACTGCTAGTTACAGCCGATGTCAGTACCGAAGGCGCGAATCAGAACATTACCGTTTTGGGCATTTTCTGATGTCCGCGACCGATTTGCCTATATCTCGATGGGTTCTGCACGTATTGCCTTGGAAATTAGCTAGATAATTCGGGCTAATTCAGCCGCTATTAGTGATAGAGACAAAGTTGCAAAAATAGGCTATACTCAGTGAAATGGGTCTTGGGGTCATTTTGGGAGGCAATTCGGTCTACCGGCATCTAGACATGTTGAAATGACCTAGATTTTTGGGAGGCAGGATTTCTATGCATTATAATGGGGGTGATAGATTCAGAATCTTCAAGATATTAGTTCATTGTGCTTGTAATGACATCCAATACCCTGAAATCAGAAAATATAGTAGTATTTGAATCTATCCCCAAGCTCTCGGCAAATGTGACTCTATCACAACATTCATAGCACATAGAAATCCTCCCTCCCAAAAATCTAGGTCATTTCAACATGCCTAGATGCCGGTAGACTGAGTTGACTCCCAAAATGACCCCAAGACCCATTTCACTGAGTATTGCATATTTTTGCAACTTTGTCTCTATCACTAATTGTGCATAAATTAGCTGAGTAGATCTATGCAGTTTTTATGTGAATCGGTAAAGAACTGACAGAGATATAGGGAATTCTTTGGAAACATCCCAAAACAGAAAATTTTCGATCCGCGCCCTCGGTACTGACATCGGCTGTAAGTATCAATTTCTCACCTATATATTACCCGGAGTGGAGAGGTAGACAAGCACCCGAGGCACATGGTGTGCACCTGCTTTACTTAAGACCGTCCTGTCGCAATGTAAGTAGGAAGTCCCTCGTTCGATTCGGGGTCGGGTGGTTTGGAGTCCCTTTCAGGTAGTGTCCTTTTTTTGTTTTTGTTTTTGTTTTTTGTTTTTTGATGTTGGTCGTTCGAAATTCCCTGTAAACAGGGCCATACTGTCTATTCATGTAGGTAAAGATCTAGACCAGGACCAGATACACCTGAGTTTAATATTTGTTCAGATTCAGAATATTTGATGTTGGGCCGTAGTCGGCGTAGTGCAGCTCGACTTTAGATGCCAGTATATCTCAAGTTTATGGAAGGGAGGCAACCACCCGATGGCACATGGTGTGCACCTGTTACAAATATCTTGAATGTCGCATGGTGTAATTAGGAGACTAATGTCCCCCGTTCGATTCGGGGTCGGGTGATGTTCGTGGAACTAAAAAGTTTTTGCTGATTTATTTTTCGTTCCCTTTTTTTGCGAGGCGCGCAGCGTTGAGGGTAGATAGTATTTTTCAAGATGAGTGTGGATACGCACATGCTCTATGGAAAGAGATGAAGAGACGGCACGAAGAGGATGAATATACAATGCCAGGGACGGCGTCGGAGCTCGGAGACGTGCCAGGATAAATAAAGGAATTACTGTAAGTGAGTGAACGAATGAGATGGGAATTGGGACTAGTGAGTTAGCTGTTTAGGGTGGCCAGCGGTGCCGAGGGAGTCTCAACGCACGCCTCGTGAGAGAATCCCTTGCATTCGCTTAGTTCCCTGAAATGAAACAATTGAGTAACCAGCGGGCGCGAGTTATTGAGCGAGGGAACGGCGAAGGGATTCAGGTGATTAGGTTGGGGCCGGAATAAGGAGACGTCTTGGTTCTACATGCGAGGATCTGGCCGACCAGAATAAAGAAATTCAAATACAAGGGATACCAGCCCACGGCCAGAATTATGGAGCGAGAGAGCATCAGCGAGCGATTGGGACTGATAAATGCCCTTACGCTCGCTTGTTTGTCGTCTGGCACTGGGTGCGCTTCGTCGCTGTTCTGTTGTTAGTCGCAGTGCCGCGCTCGTCTGTGGGGCTAGTGGTTGGCTGCGCTCGAATGTACTGTATTGGCCCTTTTCAGCCGGATCTTTTCTGCTCATTGGCGTCTGGTGGCGCGAGTGACGGAAATGAGAAATATTCGAGAAATATTACTCCTCGGTCTGATTATTCGGTCAAAGGGAGGAGGGTGGTTCAGAGCGGGAGTAATCAACGAGAGAGTGGCAGATCGCGCCAGTGAATCAAGGGGAGCCCGAGGAGGCCACGATTGAGCTCATCGTAGTCCAAAGTCAAGGAAGAGGGCGGGGAAAAATCTAGTCGCCGGATCAACCGCCTCTTTTCTTCTGCACATTGCTCGATTTGCGCCATTGCTACCCTGCTGCTGCACTGCTCAACCAACAACGTTGTGTGATATTGTGAATGAAACGATTACTGGGCGTAGAAGACTATAGCGAGTACTCATGGCATATTACTCGCAGCCTCGACTCGGAGCAGCCAAAAAAAACCATTTTAAAAACATTACGATTCACTCCCTCAGGCTCGCCCCCACCGCTGTCGCCTCAAACCTGCTATGGAGCTGAGGCCGTCAGTGAAGACAAGCAAACAAGGCGCGCGGAAAGAGAGGAAAGAGCGAAGACGGCATTCGCCTCTTCGACCCGCGCCCTACCGAGAGGGTATAGGCTGCGCTCGGGATGTGGTGGGCGACTACGTCTCGGACGAGCGCGCCTGCCGCGTTGCCCGTCGCTGGTGCTGCGGCGCATCTGGGGCCGACCGTGCCCAGTTTTGGAGAGCCGATTAATGCGGGGCACACTGTCTCGACTTTCGCTAGCGTGGGACGTACCTCCCTGCTCGACCGTGCCGCCTTTGGCGAAGCGACTCGGACGGAGGGGTCGCGGCGGCGTTTAGCGCTTCGCGGGGAAGGATGCGCTTGCTTTGTTTGCGGGGACGTTTGGCAAGCCCTTTCCAGTACCCGTACGCGGAAGGATACGCACAGAACAAGAAGGTGGAGAGCAACACGTACAGGGAAGGAGGGAGGTGAGGGGAGGCGGCGAGCCCGACGGGGCTTCGCAGGCGGCCTCGCTGGATATGGGCACGCGCCGCTGTCGCCCTTGCCCCTCGCGTCACCCGCGCTCAGCGCGTTTGCGCCGTCGTCGATTTCGCGCAGGACTTTATGCGGGTACGGTGCCTCTTTCAGCGGTGTTCCCGGCATCGTTGTTGCTCTCCTTTTCATCCCCCACCCACCCCCACGCCTCCTCGCAAGTCGACTCCGCCTCTTTCCCGCCGACTCTCTCGTCCGCTTCCAATCTCGCTCCCACGCCTCTCCGCAGACACATAAGGAGCAGGCGTACCCGCAGACCCGCGCGCCTCCGTTATTCGTACATCATGCACGGCGCGCTGAAGGCAGGGCTGTCGGTGGGGGAAAGAGGTACATAGAGATGTGCGGCCGCTGGGGGGAGTTCCTTTCATGAGTGGAGGTGAGAATTTGCTCTTATCTTGATTTCCTTCCTTCTTTCTTTCTTTCTGGCTAGGCTACTTTCCTTCCGCTACTTCGCTATTGCATGCAGTGCAGATTCCCCGCGCTGCGTCGGTGCTACAACATATGTACTTACCTATTCCTTTAACTTACTTTTGCCTTTGACTTCCGACTCTGCTGCTCTAAACTGGCGCTGACTCGCTCTCCTTCCTGCGGGCTCTTCTTGTATACCTCCATCCCATCCAAATCACCTTGTCCCTACCCTCCACTGTACCTGGTAACGCCCATCACATGCAAACCCCCCGCTGATACACCTTCGTGTCCCGCGTCCTCACCGCCGCCGGCGTCTACCTCCCGCCTGACACCTTCCTCGACGCGACCACACCAACAACAAATAAGAGCGCGCGGGACAGAGACGCGCAGATGTGGATCTCGGTTTGGAAGGGGAGGCTTTCGCCCGCCACGTCGGCCTCGGCTTTGGACGTGCTGCGGAGGGAGGGATTTCGCGTTTGATGTCGATCTCGACTTCGTTTGCATCCGCATCGGCGCCCGCACCCGCACCTTTACCCTTAGCAAGCCAGGATCAAGAGCAAGAACACGAACGCCCAGCGGTCCCGCGCTCGGCCTCGGCGTCGCCGCCGCCGAGGGGATGTTCTCCGCCCGCGCGGCGGGGATGATCTTCACAAGACTTGCGGGACCGCGCGGGGAGGGCTATGAGGCGCTGCAAAGGAAAACGCGAGCCCCAGTCTGATCTTGACGTCGTGAATGCTCGGCGGGGCAGGAGAAGGATGAAGGAAGGGGGCGCAAAGACCAGGGAGCGCCCGCAGATCCCGCGCTCGGCGTCTACGCCCCTTGGCAAGGCGGGTGGGTGTGGGAGACGTTCGAGCGGGCGGGGGCGATTTGGGAGGGGCGTCAGGAGCATCGGCAGCAGCACCAGCAGCACCCGGAGTCGGGTCAGTGCATGGCCCGCATTGGGGCGTGGGGGTTATTTCGTCTTTAAGAAGACTCGGAGGAAGAGGTAGAAGAGGCAGGGGAAAGGGGGGAAAGGGCGGAGGAGAGGGAATCCGCGATGCGTGAGACGTTGTTTGCGTCCTCGTCCCGTCCGTGGGCCTTTGTGGGCTCGGAGTCGAGTGGGTCGTTGGTGTCGGGGTCCTTGCGCGTGAGGGGGAGCCCGAATCCGACACTCAGCGGTCGGCACCATTGCAGAAAGACAAACGACCCGCGCTCACGCCGTGGCGTGGAAAATATGCATGATTTATGAGAGGACTCGCGCGCACGTCCATCCTCACCATTGCCCGAACGCGGGAGGGCGATGAAGCGCTGCAAGGAAGAACCCGACCACCAGTCTGAGTCTGATCTTGGGATGGGAACCGCAGCGGATCGTGAAGAGGGGCAGGAGGAGAAGGATGGGGGCGCAAAGACCACGGAGCGCCCGCAGATCCCTCGGCGTCTACACCCCCTGGCAAGGCGGGTGGGTTGTAGGAGACGGTCGGGCGAGCGGGCGGGATTCGGGAGGGCGGGCGGGATTCGGGAGGGGCGCCAGGAGCAGCAGCATGAGCAGCACCAGCACCCGGAGTCGGGTCAGTGCATGGCTCGCATCGGGGTGTGGGCGTCCTTTCGTCGAGGAAGAAGCAGAAGAGGAGGAAGAGGAGGGAAGGGGATGGGAAGAGAAAGAGGGAGGGAGCGTGCGATGTATGCGACGCTGTCTGCGTCTTCTTCGAGACCGTGGGCTTTTGTGGGCTCCGGGGCGAGTGGGTCGTTGGCGTCGGAGGTGTCGGAGTTCAGTTCGTTGCGCGTGAGGGGGAGCTGGAGCACGAGGGCGAAGGAGAGGAGCTCGGCTCGAAGGGCGCGTCCTCTGCGTCTACATCGACATCTCCTGAGCTTGAGTCGCGGGATCGGGCGAGGAGGTGGTGCTCCCGCATTCCGGGCCGTACCCGTTCGAATATCCGGGCAAGTATCTGCGTGTGGGTTGGGTACCCGTTCCCATGCTCGGTGTCGGAGCACCATGTACGTACCATATCGGAGCATTCACCCCACTTGGACTTTCATTCGGGCTTTGCTTATTCTTTCCCTCTTCTTCCAGTTTTATTTTTCCCGTTCACTTGTCGGCTTTCGGACACGTATCATAGGTCTTTCATAACAGGTCAAAGTACATACCTCTCGCCGTGCCCGATTTATTCTACTTAAGACTTGAGAAGACCGGTAAGATTTTTAAAAACTCCGCGATCAATATTGATCTGACTGATGTTCGCCTGTCAATGATTTCACTCTCGGGTCTCTTGCCACTGCAACTGAAGTCGTCTGTTTATTCTTTGGATCAATACTAAGACTCGGATGTGCTTAACCATCGGTCTTCGATATTTTGGTCCAGTTCTGGGTCCTCGGCCTACCCAATTGTAGATATTTTGCTCCTTCATTTTTTGTCTAATATAACACTGCAGAAGTTGAAGAAGGCAAGCACGTGAGGTGGGTGATCCATCTTGGAGCGACTTTTACTTTCTCTCTTCTCGACTCTTAGTCTCATTCGCGAGACATAACTGATTTTTTTTTGTGTCAGACATGACTTCGAGTTGGAGACAAAATAAACAATGTTGGACTCATCTATTTCAACGAACTTGATATTAAGTTGAAAACTGGCCTGCATATTGACCTGAAGGATGGTAAGCACCCGAGGCACAAGGTGATGGCGATTCCGGTTTGATTCTGAGCGCCAGAATCGATGTCAGAATCGACATCAGAATCGAACCAGAATCGATTTGGAAAAGATGTTCAACATCCCCTATTTACCGGGGGATGCAGATCTCGAAATTCTGCGGTCAGATTTTTTTTTGGTCAGGTTGTACAAGAGCAAGACTCTGATTTTGACCATTTTCAGCTTGTACCGACAAACGCGTCCACTACACGTTCAATCATGGGGCACTTGAACTGGAAATTTGGAAGGGAGGTGTATATAGGGGAAATCGGCCTGGGATATCAGCCGGACGCGAAACCGACGGGCAAGTAGTCGTTTTCGAGCTGCTTCGAAGCAGGATCTGATGGATTTTGGCCGGGGCAGCCGAAACGTGCTTTTTTTGCACCATACAATATTTTCAGATGGAGCAGTGGTGGAGAAAAGTTTGACCGGGAGAAAATATGCATCGGAAGGGGTACTAATAGGACCCTTGGATTGGCCTATAGTATTCAAATACCGGCATGATACACGTAGCATATGTATGCATGCATTGACTCGTCCAGGGGGGAGAATATACTGTAACTAGACGAATTGGGACAAACAAGAGTTCGAGGCAAGATTGGGCCGCTTTGGGGTCAGTGTGTACTGTGGTGTATATTCAGCTACGCATTGTCCGAAAAATCGAATGTTAGAATCAAGTACAGAAACACTGGTAAGGCTAAGAAAGACTCTAGTTCACCGGCCGGGCCTCAACCCCACGATGAATGCGACGACCAGAGCTATCAAAAGAATGGTGCTCCCCAGCACTGCCAACGAGGTCGCCCAGATCTCAACTGGCTGGTTATAGAGCACGAAACAGAAAGTGCCACCAATCAAGCATCCAAGCCCGCGAGAACGAGCGTCGAAACAGTCAGATCAGCTGCAAACCCCAAACTAGTGCGAAATCCAGATGCCGCCAGCTGATCGGTCGTGTAGCGATAGTCCAAAAGGAAGTGCTTCAAGGCGTCTTCCACTTTGGACTCCTCCATGGTTTGTTCCACGAGATCCGCCGACTCGTTGAGAGACTCTGAGATCGCATTCCACATCCGCGGGCTGGTTAGCGGTTGGAATATCACGACTTCCAAAAAGCCGAGATGATGTACAAGAGCAAGGGATTCGTGAGAGTCGGATATTTTTTTCGCGATGTCAATGAGCCCTTTGAGGGACACATCTCTTTGCTGCAACAATCCATAGGTGCGCTGTAATTGAACGGCGCCTACGATTGCGATGGTCCCGCTCAGGATATCAATGAATAGCCCTGCAAAAAAAAGCGCATTGCACGCCTTCTGGAGACGCGTGTCGTTTTTATCGAGGGAGAAGCCAATGACTTGAGCTTGGACCGCAGCGAGAAAAGTGGCCTATCGTCATGAGAGATGCGCTGTCACGGAGTTCTCATCCGACGCACTATGATGGCGAGAGAACTAAGATTGGTGATCAAGAGCTGTAACGAGTCCGTCCGACGAATTGAGCGCATCCAATTCGACGTCTTTACATGGGATATCTTCGCAGCCATAACCGCACCCAAGGGCGCTAACCGGTCGGCAGATCGGGTCGTGGGTGTGGGTGCCTTGTCAAAAACATAATGAATGCTGCACTTTAGTAGACTTGACAACATACCATGAATAGAGAGCTCGAGGTATTGAAATGAGCCTCGGTTTTGATGGTGGATGAGAAAGGCGTGTGCCGAAACGCAGCCTCATGTTCAGCCGGATCAACCCGCCACGCACGCGCACGGTGCATTTATTAATTTACATCTGCCTAGCAGAGCCGAAAATACAACACACTCAAATAATTATCATTCAGGGTAAACCAAGGCTCCATGTAGTGGACCTCCGTGGCGAGCAGGACCATACAACGTTTCACAAACTACACTGTCAAAATACACCAGTTATAACTAAGCTACAGACTTGACTGTGGCGGTCCATCTTTGAGCTCGGTCCAATATTCTGTTATTCTCCGAAGCTGATCATTGATCACATTGAAGGCAGACTCGAACGGAAGGGCGTAGGGGGACAGCCGCTCCCGTGTGAGGTTCTTTAATGCAAGGGGGTCGCATCGGTCCACTACCAGAGATTCAGCGACAGACTCATGAAAATAAGGGCAATGACCTACTTCCTAGCTTCTCCTCACGACTGCTCGCCGCGAACCAGAAGAAAAGGGAAATCCATCCCCTGTACTTTGTAAACTGCTGTGTAAACTTGGCGTACTTTTTGACGAGGTTGGACAAGTCCGTCTTTAACTGGTCCAACATTCTGCAACCGCGCTTCGAGACACAGGAGGAGCGTCGTAGCTCAGTTTCCACGGAGGATTGAGTACCTGATATTACGCTGGAAGACTTGGTCAAGTCGGACGCCTTTTGTATGAGCACTCTGCCCTGCTTCAGCATTTTGTGAGAGCCACAATACTGCGCGGCAGCGCCATTGATAGTCTCAAGGCCAGTGTGGATCTTCTGAGTCTGAGATTGAAGTCGATGCTCCTTGCCCATGGTTAGCATTCTCTGGTGTTATTGTATCCATGGATTGCTCACCACGTGCCCGTTTGTGATTCCATCCGGAGGACTGTTCGCCAGCAGACCTGATGGCGTTGAAGATGCTGACTTCAGTTCGCTATCCACCCCCTCCCAAAACTCCTGGTTATCTTTCAATATATTGCCAATCTTTTTGAGGTTCATGCCGACGATGTCCATTTCGTCGTGAATCTGCTGGCTCTTTTCAGCAGAACTGATTCCCTCTGGAAACCCTGCTTTGTTTGCTGTGAACGACACATCAGGAGACAAACAAGAAATATTTCCCAATACCCACCGGCGTCGACGTTGTCCTGGAAGAACACCGCAAGATCACGCCTGCCCTGGGCATACAGTCGTTTCAGAGCGCGGAATTGTTCGAGTCGTTCCTTCGACTTCTCCAATTCGTCCTTGGCCACCCTGCGCAAGTCTCGGATGATGATTGTAGTATCCCCGTCTTCTGCAATAAGTTCGCAGAAGCGCAAATACAGTGGTGTAAAATCATTCAGGTCCCGAAGGCAATCAAGTTCACGCATAGCAGGAGACTCTTGGATGTGCTCGACCAGTCCTGTTAATTTCTCCCGCACCGCTGGAGTTGAACGGCCCGTTTGTAACAGATACTGGAGCTTCTTGCAAGAGACTTTGAGGTGCTGCATCTCTTTGGCAAGAAAATCCTGAAAATTCTCAGTTGAAAATCACGTATTTCCGGCAACTGTGACCAACCCTCTGATGCTGCGCATCTCTCATGCCATTCGAGAAGTGGTACGAGTGCTTGTGGATGTTCGTGTATGCGCCATCGTGCGGCGGCTTTGGCCCTAGGGTGAAGGGCCCGCGGAAGGGGTCAATGGTGACGCGCTGTTGGGGCTTTTGCGGGCGAAGCTCGACTGTTGGCGAAAGAAATAGTTGGTCAATATGGGTACACGAAGACGACGACGAGGAAGACACTTACTGCGCCGCACTTTGAAGCTCCCCGAAAGACTGCTGTTCCATATCTCCTCCGCATTCAACGCCATCCCGCGCCACTGAGACGAGGCCTTTATTTGTGGGGGGACGTCGGGACGAGATTTCCTGCGCTTGGACGCCCAAAGCATGGGATCGACGGTGCTGCTCGCTGTCGGACACGACGAGATGGCTTGCTCGTTGCGCGTGGCGGTGTTAGACGATGAGCTCGGGGTGTCGCAGTTTGGTGGTGGTGGTGAGAGAAGGTGGTCCTGGGCTATCCTGAAAGAGGAATAAGAGAGTAATATACCCGCCGGTAGAAAGTTCGTTGGCGGCCATGTGCTTTGAAGCCATTACCTAAACCTCGTGTTCACGTTGTGCTGTATAGTACAGCCTTACGTGCCACCAGGCGGTGCATTTGTTGATTTTACTGAGAAAGGTGCAGCACTTGCTGTGTGCTTTGTCTGTGCAGACGCCAGCGCCACCGGTACCTTTCATTTATGGTTTCCGAGATGATCGGAGCTCTACCAATCCACTACAGACTCCCTAACATCCTACGTATCCGAAAAATGACCACTCTAGTGCAGTGTAGCATTTCGTTGGACAAAAGGGTCGAACTATGTACGTGCATATAAAGAGTGGGTCGAGTGTCTAATTCGGAAGCCGGAGCCGTATAATCTCCACAGCCAAGGGCGAAGCAGTGCACCTCATGCAGTATACGCGAAGCGAGGGCTTGGACATCCCCACAACACGTTCCTTCGTCATGCATATCCTCCTGCGGCTCGTTCCCCGTGTCTCCGCGCTAGAATCCGGACCTACGTCCCGAACCGTCCTGACGCCAGGGCTAACGGTCCCCATCACCTCCTCGTTGTGACCCTCTGTGCACGCGAGTACAACGCCTCGGAGCATCACCGCCCTCGCCCGCCTCGACCTCGACTGAACCCGTACCCTCCCCGCCCGCCGAGTCACGACCCGCCCAGCATCCCCGCGAGCGCCCTCAGCACGCTGACAACGCTGGCGATATGCGTGCATTCCGCGCAGGCACGCGACTGGCACGCGCCTTGCTCGCTTTGCTCCCCTTCCGCTCCCAGCGCCTCCAGCCGGTGCAACCGCAGCAGCGGCAATCGTCGACTGCGTCGCACACCTACCCGTTGCCTACGTGAGGTGGCGCACGGGCGACAAGGGGTGGCCTCTATCCTCTTCTTGGCATTGCTGCACCCGAATAGTGGGAGGCAAAGGAGCGCCACCAACACGTCGTGAGCGAGGCAGCGCTCGGAAGTATGGCAATGCGCGAGGGTAGCCGCACCGGCGCATGTGAGCACGTCGCTCGCCGCCGCGGACGATGATGCGCAGTCGTGTCTCGACAACTAGCGAGGGTGGAGGGTGAGGACCGTAAGGGCAGATGTATCGTGCGCAGGCAACGCGTCGCAGCGCGTCATTGGTGAGCCATGCCATCCGCAGCGGCACCATCGAGCGCGGTGCTGCTCTACACGAAAAGCGGGATCGTGGTCGTGCTCGTATGCGTCCTCGTCCTCGTTCTCGTCCCGGGCCCGGGCTTCTTCTCCCTTCCCTGCTGCCCCTTGCGTCTCATTTTCGCGTTCGCGACGTGCGCTCTCGAGGCGCGCGCTGCCCCACCGTAGAGTTGCTGACGTGCGGCGAGCGACCGGGAGGCGAAGGGGAGATCTGCGCACGACCGCGGGGCAAAGGTGTCTGTGGGGAGAGTGTGTGTATGGCGGGAATGTGAGGGACGAGGAAGTCGGCGAGGAAGGAGAGGGGAAGCATGGGGAGGAGGCAGACGACAGCGTGAACGTAGGACGCGGCGCGCGCTGATGGTAGTGCGAACGACATCGCAAGAGTCGCGGTGAAAAAGAGGATGATGCGCAGGCCAGCAGCGAGCTCGACGCGCCTCCCACCTCTCGCCGTCGGTGGGTCGCGAGCGCCGCATGTCGTGGGGGACGCCCCAAGAGACCGCCGCTGACGTGAGGTAGAGGAATCGGCGTGGGCATAGATGCGGAGGTCGATGCTGAGGCTTCCGTAACTTATGTGGTACTGAAGGAAGGTGGCCGTGATAGATCGCAGCTGACGGTATAGAATGCAGTGTGGTTTCCGCCGACGGGGCGCATTCCTCGCACCTCCCAATTCTGCTCGAGCTTGCCCCCAAGGCCGTCGGACAGGGGACGCGTGCGATGTCGCTCGTGCGTACACTCCTCATGGCCGCCTTTGGCAGCACCAGTGGCGACGTAACGTTAGGGAGGCGCAGGGTTCCAAGGCAACGGAGGAGTCGAAGGGACCTAGTACTCAATGACAATGAGAAAGGCCTCCGAGTCGATGTTGGACGTGTCACCGCGTCCCACGTCGCAAGTCGCAACAGACCGAGGGCCTATGAGGACGTAGAGTGTGCATTGGCCACGAGGACGCTGGCGCTGTCTTGTCGTCGTTGTCGATCGAGCTCATACATTGAAATCCCAGTACTCGTGGAATATTGGAAAGCAATAGAGGGCGGAAAACGAGAGTTCGGATAGTTCAGGCTACTCGAGCGTATATGGCCTGAGCACAGTCGCGCGATCGAAAGACTCGAGGTCGAAGGTCGTAACAGAGCCATTTGTAGAGGCGATGTTGCTGATATCCATCACAATTGGCACTGATGGGTATCACTGATTAATAATCACACCTTCACCAAAACTATACCTTCCAGTTGCCTTCCAGGTACCTTTCCGTGGTTTATTGCCAACTGTACTTGACTTCCACTGTGTTGAATTTAACCTGGGCGAATAGCTATTAAATTACCTGGACACCTTTGTCGTGCATCTGGTGAAAACTTGAAAAGATATCGGCTCCAAGTTGGCTCCAAGTTGGCTCCAAGTCTCGCCATCCGAGTCTCCTTTTCTCTTGGGAAATTCTTCAAGGCTCAGGATTTCCTACGGCGCTGCTAAATCGTGCTATTTTAGCTACTCCTGTCCGCTTCCAATGCACGTAGCTCTCTGAGATATGCCTCGCCTTTGCCCTTGCACAAACTTTTTTTGCGTAACCTACTAATATTTCTTGCCTACGGGGAGAGCTAATGTGTGGTCTGTTCCCGTTCTCTGTTCTCTGGGCGCACGAATTCGAACTCATTTGAAGCCTGAAGAAAGCTCTCGCTCTCGTAAAACAACTACTGGGCCGCCTGTCTATCATGCATGCATGCAGTTTAAATGTACCACTGCTCTGCGAATACCTGCGTACTTGCCCCACATCAGGCACTGTAACTCGGACTCCCGCAGTCAAGAACCGTAAGACACCTGAGCACTACGGAACTGCACGCCTGGTCTGAGTAACCAGTCAGCGCCGTCCGTGGCTTAATTGACCAATGCCGCGCCCGCGCAAAATACATTGCAGTAGTTTCTTGACTCAGGCATACGCTCTTGAAAATTTTCAAGATTCAAGTCAAATGCACCGCGAAGTTGAGTTCTCGTCGATGCTCTCTCTGAGATACGATGGTCTACAGTCCGCTTTGCTCAACGGCCACGAACATGATATGTACTCAAGCGTTATTTCCAACCGGAGACCATCCCAATGAAATCGCAGGCGCACACATTCAAGCCAGCGATTCTAAGAGTCCTAACTCGCAGATTTTCTGAACGTCCCCAATATTAATCGCAACAAAAGCTACCGCATGGGAGATTCCCGCGCCCTGAAGTCAACAATTGTAACCACCCGGCTCGATTTGAACTTTGGGACGAACTGAGCTCTGCATAGGCCGACTCCTCTTCACACGACCATGAACCCCAAATGATCTTCGTTTCGTACACCACGCACAGCGCGCTCGGCGGAATTGGCGCTGTTTTTTTTTCATGCGTACTAGAGAAAAAACGGAAATGCATACCATCAGCGACTGCCTATCCGGCCAAACTAGGTAACCGGCCATTTGCGTAATATAAGCCAGTCCTGGGTATAATGCTCAAATTTGGTGATTTTGGGTTGGACTATGACCTATGGGGACCTCGTATGTCAAATCTGAAGGGAAGAGAAGAAGGTAATCAAACGTTGCGGGAGTTTCGGACAAGATGCCGGAACGTGGGAGCATCATTTCTTATATCCGAGCGCGTCTTTTCGTTATTGCTCCCCCAACTCCTGGCCAATTCACAAGTGCGGGGATCCGTTTTCATCCCATGGTTCGGGGAAATGAACCAGGGCCAAATTATTTGTGGAAAACATCCCGGTCGCCTCCGTGATTCCCCAAACAGACCTTGATCCGATTTGGAGTGGCACAAACCGGCCACCTCTATAGCGGACCAACCATGTTCTCTGGGGCCCTGGAATTCGACTCGGTCATTCAAGATACCTCATAATGTACTCTACCACATTGATTGGGTTTTTCAATGTCAGACTTCCCACTCACGGCGCGGTAACATTAAAAACCACCCAGTTTAACCGACGCAGACAGATGGACTTTTTTCGTGGGGTGCTTGGGATGAAGAGATCCTAATTTGCTAATGCAAGAGGCGAGCAATCATTCAGGATCAGACACAGACCTCTTTGACAACCCCCCCAAATCAGGAAGTCCGAAATAGCCGACCGACTTTCATCGGTCTGATTCCTGGACTTTTTACTGTGATCCTAAATCTGACCCGATAGCTCTGAAATTTTGTGAGACCCCCCATTTTCGCATACTGTGCACACACCTAGCGGCTCAGAATATTTTATTTGGCCCAGGAGCAAGCATGATAGATTTTACAACATTTTTGATGGTGTTGTCAGCACACTTCAGCCAAAAGTTGTAGATGACACCGTGAGAACAAATCATCTCAAAGATTGCGGAGGGCGGTCTGCTCCGTCCACTTCCACTCAAATTGTTGGCTCATAGATGATGTACACCCCGTCCCCCCCCCTCTGCACGTTCACCGACTTTGCCAGGTCTGTGTCAGGAACTTTACTATTGCTTGCCTCTTGCATATATGAAGATACGTGCATGAGTCCTGACAATGTCAATTGTGCAATGACCTCCTCACATATCCTGTCAATTTCGTGCAATAGCATGATATTCGCGGAATACCCCTATAATTGTTGGGCAGTGCTGACAGGAACCCTTTCACCACACAGGTTCACTCGCCAGAGTTGGTCGAGGCCCGTATTGGTGTAGCTAACCATGCTGAGGAGTCCAATCTCTCAGAAAAGGCACTTTGAGCCCATGGTGGTGGTCGTGGTGAATTGGCGGCGTGGATGCGCAGAGGATTGCGGAGTTGGGGTTTACCGGTACCTTCAAAATCTGATGATCCACCGACTTCGCTCGAGCATTGGAAATGCTTCTTAATTGCTACCAGGTTCTCTGCCAATTCCCTTTCAAGCTTTTCTTCGCACTCCTTAATTGCAGGGTCGATTTCGTCAATAAGAATTTTAGGCCAAATTTCATTCCCATCACTACAAGGCAGGGAGTCCATTGGCACCTCCTGAGCCTTCTTGTCAGCCATTTGGCAGTGAACAACGCGAACTGCTTCCTTGTTGGAATATCTGTCCAAAAGTGCACTTGGCAAGCCAGGCAAGTCAGATAAGTAGCTTGAAATCTCGAGATAGACACACTGAATCAAGCAATTTGAAAGATTGATTCGTCTCCCTGTGGGGGCTTCCCTGCATTGTAGAGAATAATCTTGGGAGAGACAGCCATATCAATTTGCAGCATTTTGTCCAAGAGAAAGTCTATCAGGACACCGGAATGGGTCATTCCTTCGGTGTTTTGTCCGACATGGGGGCTGTCAGACTATGTAGTACTGTTGGAAGGGTTTGCTTCTTCCAGTCTGGAAGCGTTCGGACTGTGGACGGAAGGATGTTCGTCTGAATTTCACGTGGGACTTGGGGTTGTTGGGAAGGGATAGTGGATATAACGAGTTTGTGTTTCAGGGAGTACTGTAGCATTTAATTCAATTTGTATGTCACAGGTCACAGGCCCAAGAATGTACGATTTTTTTCATACTGGTCACAGGTCACCGAGGGCATATACAAATCCTCCAAACAGGTCACGAAATCACCAGAAAATGGCTCAAAAAATCGAATTTTCGCTGCTGTGCCGCCCGCTGGTCAAGCAGTGCCTCAGCACTCGCCCGAGGTGCCAGTTTTGACAGATGCGGAACCAAATCAGCGCTGTGAGCCATCACTTTGTGATCGCTCTGGAACGGCACATACAAAGCGGAAACAGCATCACCGAGAAAAGACAGATCCGACCCTGACACAATTGCAACTTCACACTAACGAATTCCGACACATAAACTAACGTGCACACACTAACGATAATTCCGACACTTAAACTAACATACAACCCTAATTCTCTAAACGCAACGGAAACAATACAAAGAGGGATCCAGAAGGCTTTAACATGACGGAGGGCGCTACAAACGAACGGAACGCTGCCCGCGAGTTTGTCCGCTTTCCCCCACGAACAGAACGCTGCCTGCACTTCGCACACGAATCCCGCCACCTGGCCGCGCTCGGGCTTTTCTACCGCTGCGCTCGCACTTTCCCCACTTCGCGCACGAACGAAAACGCCACCCACACCTGACTTCGCGCACGAACGAATACGCCACCTGCGCCCAACTTCGCGCACGAATCTAGCCAGTGCCGCCGCTCGCGCTTTTCTACCACCGCGCTCGCGCTTTCCCCACTTCGCACACGAACGAAAACGCTGCCCGCGCACGAACGAATACGCCGCCCGCGCCCGACTTCACGCACGAATCTAGCCATCGCCACCGCTCGCGCTTTTCTCCTGCTGCGCTCGCACTTTCCCTGACTTCGTGCACGAACGGAAACCCACGCGTTCTCCCGCCGCCGGCAGCACCGCCGCTCACGCGTTTTCCCGCCTGCTCGCGCTTTTGTCCCGCCGTCGACAGCGCCGCCACTCGCGCCTTTGTCCCGCTGCCGCTCGCCTTCACCTCCGCCTCGCCTTCACCTCCGTCTTGCCTCGCCTTGCCTCCGCCTTGCCTCAGCCGAGCCAGGCACGAACGAGATACAAGTCGAGTGGGGTATGGATATGGAGCTCGCGAAGCGGCCTTCAAGAAGGAATAGGTCGTTCAAGTCAGGGAGCGCATCAGTAAAACGAGGAAGAAGAAGGAGCGGACCAACCAAGACAAGATCTAAGAGTGCAAAACTATGCGCAGGTTCTGGAACGTAAAACTGAGAGAGCGGGAATCGTTCCCGACTCAAGGAACATGCGATCAGGGAACGGAAAATTCACACACAGCTTCCTGGAATGAAGATCTGGGAGCAGAAATCGTCTCCGACTGGAAGCACGTGTTCGCCGCTCCCACACAGCCCCCAGGAATGCTGAATTGAGAACAGAAAACTGGAGCGCCATGCGTTTGTTGAGCGGATATCCCACGCGTGGCACAGGAACGGAGTGGAAACCACCTCGAGTCACAAAAGACGGACGGAGCCAGTCAAAAGAGCATGTGGCGGCCCCGAATTAGGGGACGGAATGCGAAGGGTCGGAGAAGGACAGGAAGAACGTGTAGAAAGCGGTGCTAGACAGACGGTTTCCTATAAATATGAGATGCCGCTACGAATAAAGACATCTAATTTTCCCATCTAAAACCACCAGCGCATCTTAAGTGATACGCAAGTACCGCTCCTCAGGGTATGCCGACTATGAAAACAAGGTCTCCAGGGCTGCACCTGGCAGAACATCGAACCGCCGCCCCTGGATTGTCCGTTGCTGTCTGGACCGCTCAAATAAAACAGCGTCTCGAGCATCCCACCAGTCACCGCTCGAGTTTTACACCTTCCCGACCGCTCGTATCGAACAGAACGGGTATCGACCTTCTTCACGGCCTTCAAATAGGTGACCCCACTCGCTAGAGCTCGCGAACAGAAAGAAGAAGACGATTTGTAGAGGATTTAGTAGGGAACGGACTTGGAAAGAACGGAACGGCAGACGGTAGCGGAGTCGTTGAAAACAAGTTTAGGGCCTCCCAGGACACGAAGCACCCTAGAAGAGGTCGGAGGACCAAGGGTAGCTGTATACAAAAGAACCGAGAACGGCCCCATAGCGTTTATAACAACGGAAAACCGCATCGCATCTGAACAGTCGTCCACTCCTCGACAGGATTGTAGAATGGGTCGTGTTACAAAATTCAGGGAAGGCTAGACTTTTGGGTGGATTCTCCTCCGTACTTTAGAATAGTGAACCATACGACCAGATATTCTCTGGGGCGTATCAAAATCCTCTAAATAAACTGCACACATTTCACTACTCTCATAGTCTCGTGCAGCGACACCATTATCTCCCCCAAGGACGAACACTCTCTACTTGCCCTTACCACCACCTATTGGCACCTAGCAGAGGTGCAGTCAACATCACAGCGCCTCTCCCAACTCCTTGGGTCACGATTGATCATGATTGTTATTAAATCGAAACAAAACAGCGAATGCCAATACCCGTTTTGGAATCTGAAGTGAAATCTTGGTAAAATCTAATTATTTTGAGCCATTCTCCAACTAAGACAAATATGAGGCCTCCTGCCAACTTTCAGCCGATTTACGAAAAAAAATAGGTGTCACACCTGACTCGACTCAAATACGAAAAGTGAATTTCGCATGGTGCGGTCACAGGTCACAGGTGCGTACAAATTGAATTAAATCCTACAGTACTTATACCCCAAGGAATAAGGACGAATGAAACAAGGGCGGTATGTAGAATTGAACCATAAGATTGAAGCGAGAGAACAAGGTGGTTGACGACAAAACACTGCTCCAATTGTACAAGCCAACAAGAGAGAAGCGAGGACGATTGCAATATGAACGCAACAAGCAAGAACATTCCAGCTGTGGACTCACAAGGTGTTTGACAACAAAGGGTGTAGCCAACAAGGAATATTCTGAAGAAAATGCAGTTGTTGACACTTACACATTTGCTTAAGCTTGGAGCGCTATCGCCGAAGGGGAAGAAAGTGGCCACATTATTTATTTGGTACGCCTCTTGTCCGCCATCTCCTACTAGCTGCTTCCCTCTGGTCTCGACCATAAGCAACCTCAAATGGTCCTAATCATCCTGAAGCTCAGCGAAGACTCAGAACAAACTGCCGCATCTCAAACTCTTTCACCACCGGCAAAACACCGCTTGTTTATTCCCTCCCACACACAAAAGTCCCGATCTGTGGCATATGGCCGTCTCTTACCTCAAGTCTCCATCACAAGCTTAAGCCCTGGCACCCTCAAGCCTACTTTCAAGATCTGGCATACATCAGGACCTGCTCAAGCCGCTTCAAGTATGAACATATATGAACAGTCAAAATGATCAATCGTCAAGTCCTCCAATGAATTAAGGCTCAAGTTCTCGAACCTCAAGATTTTCTGTGTTGTTCCAAGATCCCGAATTTTCATCTTCATCTTCGTCGATCCGAGTAGCGCGTCCCGGGGACAAAGGTATGTAGTGTTTTTTGTCCACTCTTGACACAGAGCTCTCACATAGGCCCCGCGCATTCACCCAAGCAGAATGTTAACCCCCGCGATGCTTGCCTGGACACGTCCCTCGCTCTACTCCACATCAGCAGCTTTCTCACACAGGCCCGAAGCCAATAACCCCGTGCAGAGTGTCCAACGCCAGATATTCACGACTGCACCGTACTTGCGAGGTACGCCTATGTTGCTCGATGGGACCTCACGCTTCGCAGCTGCCGCTATCGGTGTCGATGAACAAGTCAATGACTGATGTTACGAAAGGTGAGTAGTACTTCTTTGTTCTAATGTGCTCTCGTTCTACGTCTTGTTTCCATGTGCCATGTATTTATTCTGATGTACTCGATCTATTATGTGAATACATGCCAATTATATCCCAGATTTACGTCTGAAATCCGCCCCCATCCGAGCTTTTAGGCCTACTTTTAAATGTACTCCTCCGTTCTTTTGTCTCGTTGGCACCTTTTTAGAGAAAGTGGACCTACCTTAAAAAAAGAAGAAAAGTCTTTTCATCTTCTCGCACTTTTTTGGCTTTTGGTTCTTTAAAAAGAGGAAAAAGCGATGAAAAGAAAAGTTTTCAAGTTGCTGATGAGTAGTATTACAAGCGGCACTTTAAGATGCGCGAACTTAGCTTGGCTGAATTTGTGCGTGAAGTTAGTCGGGTTTTTCATCTGTCCAAGCTCAGGAAGTAACTTTGTCATGTGAAGAGGGGTTATCCTGGTGAAGTGGTGATACTAATGATCGCTTTCAGACATCGACTGGGTTCTACAGCTGGGCACGGGTGGCGGTTAGGCTACTTGTGGGAATGGCGAGCTCGGCTTGGAAGGTGTTTGGAGGCCCAGGGGTGAAAGTGTATTTTTAGCTTGCTTTGTACACCAGGAGAACTCCTGGAAACCAGCGTTCGTTATTCGGACCGTGCCCTGTAATGTTACCTACCTACCTACCTACCTACCCTATAGGCTCGGCAATCAGGAATAGGGTATTCTATTCGCGAACGTTGATACGCTTCGAGGTGGTCTCGTGCGTGTGTGTGCGAGTGGGTTGACCAGGTTCAGGTCTCATGGGGACGACAAGGGACACAAGGAGGCGATGACGAAGGCCTCAGACGACGAGGGACAGCATAAAATCGGAACTTCTTGTTTGGTAGTGAAAGTACATGAAATATATAGGTGAAGTAAAGGCAGTGTAAGGTACTATAGGTATGGGTACGAAATAATAGAAAACTACTTAAACCGCAAGGAGGACGTGGTTGGGTGCTCTGTGTCTGATTAATGAGATGCGTATGTAATTCTTGAACTCCGTCAGCTTCCGTGGTCAGGGCCGAGCTGTGCTCATCAACGTAAATAGGTTGGGTGGGATTATCAGGTGCGCCCGAGGCTGTGGAAGAAAATGACAATGGTTTTAAGTCGGTGCTTGAGGAACAGGGTTCCGTTCTATATAGTATTTGTTGTGACCTCTGACCGGGTCATCGCCCGATCGGGTAGTGCATCGCCTCCAGGTCATCGGGTTTCAAACTCCGCTAGGTGGCTGCCGAACTCACTCTCGCAGTGGGTCACAGCTTTTCCTCCTCCGCCCGATCGTCGCCTCCACTGCGGTCAACGCCTCTTGGGTGAGCACAGTCAATGATCGAGCCTCCCGGTTAGGGCAATTGATGGTCCTTCAAACCTCCCGATTCCATTAATGGTAATTTTCTCAAGCGTTCTGATAATGTTCTGTTCCTTTCGGGGCCTTGACTCTCTCCTCCTTAATCAATCCATTCTGGCTGTATCAACTCTCGAATTAATTTCCCAAACAACTTCCCTTCCCCAAGAGCAAGTTCAAGTTATTCTTGTCCCCCGACCTCATCTTCTCGCCTTTCCGGACCCCGGACCCTTGTGGTGCGAACATGCACCATTCAATTTCCAGCACACCTGACATATTATCCTGTCCTGAGCTACCCATGAATAATTATGGCTTGAAATCTGGCTCTTTCTTCTGCTGGACCGGCAAAAACATACTAACAAAATTTTGCCTGCTCGCTCTACCGGAAGTCAAGTCACTCCAAGCTCTGGCAAAGAAAATGAAATGTCACTGTAGGGATTCGAAATATTTGGATCCACCCGCTTTTAGTAGCCGATGTGGCAGCTCCATCTTGATGACAAATCAGACACGGTCAGATTCGTCTTCAGATTAAATGGGCACGGTAGTACATTGCCGTAGGTGATAGATAACGAAATAGGGACTCGTACTACACTACCATTCGAATTATGATACTCAAATAAATCGGACTTCGAACGATAGCGGTACACACTAGCAATATAAAACTGATATTTCGGACTGCATTAAGAAAGAGGAACCGTCATTCAGTACTCCTCGGTCAAGTCTATAACTCCTCCCGCGCTCAGGGCGCGGTGTGCGTTGGCAAGATGTTCTTCATCCGAGTCCATTACGTCAATCAGATTGTCTTCTCCGGATTCCTCTCCGTGTTCGTCATCCTGACCGCGTCCCCGTTTGACGGGACCACGAGGATTGTTCGATGTTTCGGCTTCCGGATCATCATCTGCCTCGACCTCGACATTCAATGAAGTACGTGTTAACTGGCAGATGGTAAGATAGTGAGCACTGGGTGGAGAATAATATAGACTGACATCGGTAGTAGGCAAAGATAAATCCCGCGTTGCCACGGAAAGAATGGCTTGTGGAATGGACACAAGCTTGATATCTGCGTCTGCCGTGACAGGTAAATTGTCCAGTAAGGCCGATGCTATAAATTTCTTGGTAGATACTCGGACGCGAAGCAAGTTCAATTTGGTGGAATCCGTAAATGCTGGGTTCCTTTCTGAGGCCTTTCTGACCTTTAGGATAATGCCGCTGGTTGTCGGCGACGCGATTGTGGTTCCATTGTAAAGAACGAAACGCTAAAAGGTTATTAGCACAGACTATGCTGAGGGTTGATATATACATACCGAGGATATCATCCTGAATACGACACCAGGCCACAAGTTAGAATTGAGTTTCTTCAACAAATATTCCCCCTTCCATCCGAAAAGAGAAGTGCAGAGACTTGAAAGATTGGCAATAGACGGTTCTCTGGGTGTCCAAAGATTTACATTGGGCATGGGTCCAGTGTAGTTGGGAGAAGCAGATGTCAAAGGATTTAAATACAAGTTTATCACCTCGAGATTCGGAAAGGTATCTGGGATGTCGGTGGCCAATTTGGGATGACATTTGTGTAAAAGGCCGGACGCATTTGTTCGTAATTCGTCACGAAGCGCATCGCGCCAGCCAGTGAGGTATTTGTCAAGCTCATGACCATGAAAGGACCTTAAAATGTTTAACAGGTCCTGCCCGAAGCCAAGCCTTGCTAGAACGTGCGCAATCGTGGGGCCAACACCCGAAATATCAGCCTCGTAGTCGCCACCAAGTAGCAAGGCACATAACAAAAGACCGGCTCTATCCAAAGACACGGTATCTGTGTTCTGAATGGAATCCAGCGCGTAGATTACGGAGTCGTGTTGAACGGAGGGCCTGGAACATAGTTCAGTACAAACCAAATGAATAAATGAATCTGAAACCGAACCCCAGAGTCCGGATTACAAGCTGTGCACCAAACAGGAAGGCGTCACTGTCCTCGGTAAGAATACCATCGATTTGACCCAACTCATTGAGCTGCGCCAATTCTGCTTCGGCCTCGCCAGGTGCCTATAGATTATCCTCGAATAAGTGGAATGTATGTTTCAGAACCGAAATTTGGGACTTACATCGTAGTAATAATAGCCAAAGCCAGATATCATTGTTTTCAGATGTTCGATAAGCCACAGAGGGCGGTGGATTACCCGAGTCCCACGTTTAATATGCGGCCGACCAGGACCGTCAAACATAAAGACCGGGGTCATTGGAGCCAACAAGAAGTTGCAGAGTTGGTAGAAAAGCTTCTCAAGAACTAACTTTTGACCTCCGATGCCTGGATGAAAAACGCCGGCGGCTTGCAGAGCGGCGATTACAGCATTGATTCTGATACTGCAGAAGTGTTAGAATCATTCATTAGCACAGTCATAATGCAAACACATTTACCTGATATCAACACCCACGAGAAATGTTCTGAGCCCGCGGTTATTGTTGCGGAAGCCTTCAATGGTCGCGAGATGTAACAAGGACCTCGTTTCCGCTGCAGGCCCAAGAATCTAGATGTTGGTGAGTGACTGAATGAAGTTATCGCCAGTCCACTGGATTTTGCTCACCTCCCATAGCTTCGGAGAACCCATATTTGCGTTGTGAAAAGAGGAAAGGAGGAGACCGATCTCCTGTCTCAGGCGAAAGAAAATATTACACAATCAAAAATAGAATTAAGCTCATAGGGAATACAACAATACAAGATGCCAATGTCGACGAGGTTTAAATAGAAATCATTGCGCACGAAAGAATAACGAGCTGGATGTGTTATAGCTTAACTTTTTTCCGGCGTCGAACATCTACTGCTGCAGAACGCTTCCTTGCAACGGAGGAATCTTGTAGAGCAGGTGTAGTCGAGGTGCTGGCTCCTGAATCGACAGTCGAGCCTGCTGCCTCTGTAGTGTCCGTCGAGGCGCCCGGCTAGTGCGTCGTCTAAATTCAATATCACAAAGTAAAGATCAATCTTGATTTACCATTATGTTCTTGGATTTCCGGACGGCATCCAGCCTCCGACTCGCGAGATCCTTGGAGAGCCAGTTAAGGCCCTTTGGGGTGTCGGTTGCGCTCCCAGCTAGCGCTATGGCACGGAGCTCGGCTATGACGATGTCCGGCGAAATGTTTCGCGCGTTTGACTGATGGTCGATCCATTCAGGAATCTCGCGCAGACGTTCCCAGGCCTTTGCAATACTGCCGCGTTCCTACTTGATGGTCAACACACAAACAGTGTATGAAGGATGAAAAATACCTTTTTGTTGTCCGGAGATCGCCAGCTTGCCTGGAAGTACTGCTCAACAAGTTTCAATGGCGGCTTCATACGTCCAGTCGCGTTGCCCGCCGCATCATTCTCAGGTGCCCCACTAATCCACGCGGCCCACAGCTCTTCTAAATCGAACTGCTCAAGCGTCTTACTAGGTCCCCAAGTGCTCCACAGCATTTTAGGCTGTCGTACAAGCTTGAAGATGTCCGTCCAGTTGACCGATTTCTGTCCAAGCAACGGCGGGAATATACCCTGCGGAGCTCCTTCAACAAAATCAGCCTTGAATCGCCGTCGAGTAGGGCATGCATACCTGCTGCATAATATGCAGCTACGGGCGGCTCGACCAGAAGGACTTGATTGCGTGTGGGCGTGCCTTGATTGCTCATCAACGGTGTTTGATTCATCGATGTTCGCGGGGTCCGGGGCGTGCCAACGCTTTGGAAAGGAAGCGAGGGATCACTGAAATCAACAGCAATTGATTGTTCGGCTGCCACAAGTGCTGTAATAGTTTATGAGTATCAACAAACGGCATAGAGGTCTAAACCATACCATGACTATGGTAATTCGAAGCGGAAAAGCCCTGGGCTGGGGAAAACACTGCTGTCCGTCGTTCGAGAAGCCCCGTCAGCTTCTTTAACTGCATATCAGTTGAACCCAGAAGAGTCCGGACTTCTTGGAGTGCGACTCGGAGGAAGACGTTCTGAATATGTTGAAGGTCGACAGGATTTCCAGCATTGGCTTGGAGGAGAGACAACTGTGAGGGAAAGGTACTACTCATCCAGTTACGAACGTCCGGGTCCATGAATGCCGGCAGTCGGAATATCGTCGACTCGGGCCACTTTTGGTAGATGGCGGCTCCGCACTGCCAAATATTATATAGAAGGAGAGGTTAAGAAGAGTAATCACCTACCTGGAAGAGATATGGCCGAAGTTTCACAATCAATTGCCAGTGATTAGTCGTGCCCGATAGATTTGGTTTCCCTGGAATTGCCATAAGCGCTGAACTTGAATGACGACGTAATAAATACAGTACGCACCGACAACATTGTCCAACACCTTTTCCGCGATGGGGCATACGAGCTTCAAGAAGTGCTCCGGCACAAGAACATTACTCCAAATGGGGTCATATGGTTCATCGTCGCGGTACCCTGCAGCTGCGAGGATGGCCTGGAGATGGATTAGAGGACGTCATATGAGAAAATATAATGTTTACCTTCTTTGGGAGCGAAGGAGCATATGTATCGAGATATGTTTCTCCACGCACCCACCCTAGGCGAGACGTTTCCGCCGCATCGACGCTGGAGCAAATTAGCATTCAATCGCAGAAATACAGAACACAAGGTCGTACCCCAGAGCCTCTTGCTTGTAGCCGAGTAAATGCCGAGGTAGATGAGCCTTAAGACGCGATGTGAAGCCTGCATGCTTGTATGCACGACAGTACATGTTATACATATTTTGCTCGTCAAATGGGGTAGTTGGGGACCTCGGGCCGTGGAGTACGCGAATCTGGAATGGAAAATGAATGATCTTCAATAGATAGTAAGTATAGATGTATAAATACCTGCCGCCAGCTACTGTTGCTCGTCCAGTCAATATCCATCGACTTTGTAAGTTCCTTCTCGTCGTATAGATAGTGGAAATAAAAAGCAAAAGCACCGAGAGGACACATCTCAGGCTTTAGGTGTGCGATGAATACTGTATACACCGGATTAATCACCTGAAACCTGTTCAGCTCGAGAGGAGGACTGAATAGTCAACACTTACGGTGCGCATTCCTCTTTTCCCTGCTTTTTCCTCCCCTTGCAATCCGAGAATAGAGAGCATCGTTGTGCGATTATCTGGGTGAGTCAAAAGATGCCACTGAATTTCCGCTAACTTGAGAGCGCGGAAATCGTCGCCTCTGTTCCCGGATGCATGTTGTGCTGTCCACGAGAGGTGACCAAATATTGCGAGTCGAACTGTAAGGCCAGGTGACTATGATTTGAATAAACCAAGCAATGGTGGTACGTACGATGACTATGAGCGAGGAAACCTTGTCCGATCCGCTCCAGTTCCTCCTCGGTGACCTGCGAAAGCCATGTATTAGCCCGGATGTCTGGTGCATCCTCATTCGGTACAAGGCCCCTAGAATATGTTTGTCAAAGTAATCAGGTTCAGAACTTTGACTATACTCACGCGCGGACACGCTTTAAGGATTCGTCCATCCTACACTTAATAGCATCGTACACGAACACTGATACTGCCGGGCGTTTGCTTGCCAGCGCCGGATTTGCGGCATCTTGCTCTTTTCGAATTCTCAATGCACCAAAGAAGAGTTTTTTTAGATGCGACTGCTGGCGCATGAGCACGATGAAAGCAGGAATCAATCAGAGGTCACTTACTGCGCCGACGAAGGTGCCGGGAATCTCTACTCCTTTGCGTGTTCGCTTGGGCCGCTCTGCACAAAACTTGATGTAAAGCAGAAGAGCATGCTCGTCGACAATGGTATCGTCAATTTGGCCTGCCGCCAGTGCGTTCCGTGTAAATTCCTAAAGTGTGTCAATTGTTGTAGTACAACGATGGAGCAGCTTACATTCCAGGCGCGAACCATCGCATTCTGAGTTTTACGGCCACCAGCCCGACGGTTCCCTTCAGTGCGCTTGGCCGCGTCGACACGGGTACGAATACGGAATGCTTTCTTTTGCTCTGCGGTCCAATGTGTGTCCTCTTCATCGTCGTCCGATGACGAGGACGATTGGGAACTGCTCGCATCTCCTCCCGTCCCAACAGCTGTATCCTCCTCATCGTCTTCGTCCTCGTAACCTAGCAGCTCGTACGCATCCGCGCCATCCACGTCGAATCGACGAAGAAGAGCAGCCTCACCATTCTCGTTATCATCTCCCTCTTGAAATGGTACGATTTGCACGAGCGGCGATGCCTGGAGTTGCACAGTGGAAGCCTCTGGAGGAGGGCGAGTCGGTGTAAAGGGAGGGCCGAGGCCCGGCGTAGGGCTGGGCGATTGCGGCTGCCGCGAGGTAGAAAGACGGGAGGGGCCAGCTGCAGCGGAGGACTGAGTTGAATGGGAAGGGAGGGCCACGGGAACGGTACTGGCACCATTGCGGTTGGTGACGGTAGTTTCTGGGTGTTGCGTGCTAGATCCGGGCAGATTATTGGCAGTATTTGATGTCTTTCCGCGGTGTTTCTTTCGTCTCTTCGGGGCATTGTCCTTTGAAGAGTCTAGCGAGCCTGAAGGCGCCGACGCGCCGCTGGGGCCACCGATGTGAAACAATGGGACGCTTCCACGTAGCTCCCCACGGATCGTCGAAGATACAGTCGCCAATGCACCAGGGACTGGAGGGAAGTGGAAAGGTTCCGAGGGAGCAGTGAGAACCGAAGCGAGCACATCGCTTTCATTTGTTGCTCTCGCTCTTCTTGGGAATGCGGGAGCGGGTGCAGTGTTGCGATTCAATGCGGATTGTCGATGTGTGGACAACGGCGTAAACCTAACGAGGCGATGTTATGGGTGCAGCGAGCGAGAGGATTCGAGACACACCAGTAATTGGCCAGCTCCCGGCGAAGTCTCTCAAGATTTGCTGTCTTGGGGACAGTGATCTTAAGCTTGTTGCACACCTCGCACAAAGGGTCCTTGCGCGTTACATGTGTTCTGTGGGATATTTAGTGAAATACGGCCAGAGGCGAGGATTTTGACCACATACAGGCGTGTTTCGTATTCTTGACGCGACTCGTTCGCGTCCCGAATAGGTGCATAGTTGGATGCAGGCCATGCTGCAATTTCAGTCTTGGTGAACCGTCTAGAACGCGGAGGCGAAGGAGCTGGCGTCGGCGAGGTGCTGGAAGAGGTAGTAACCCCATTAGTTGTCGGAGCCAGAGCGCCGCTTCCTGCTTCTTGCAGCAAAACCGGATCAATGACGCCCCGGATAGCTTCCATGGCGGCGAGGTAAATATTCAGAATGTGGTTGGGTGTATGCAGGCGGCGCGAAAAATACAGGGAATGGGCGAGTGCACTGGCAAAGAGAGAGTAACGAATATGGAAATCCCCCTATATTTTCTGGACCCTAACGAGGTCAACGAACTTTGTGACCTGGCCGAATCGGCATTCGAGAAGTCACAGAATTCTTGTGACCTGATCGAATAATAAAGCATGGGGGTCTCCCCGTTCCAAGTGCAAGCCCATTTGTCTCATCGAAAATCAAGATGGCTGCATGTCACGTCTCCTCAGCAACCAAGATGATGTGAGGAATCAGGTTTCAATGCTTCAGGAGTTGATCATTACGAAAGGACACCGTGTTATTTGTTGACTCAAGTCTCATTGCGAGCTGAATCCAACTGAGATGATAAATATTCTTACTAGGTTTTGGTTCTTCTTGCTAATTCAGGCTACTATTACCAAGGATGTATGACATACCGCTATCGGGAGGAAGGCAAACTGAATTTTGAAGCCGCCAAAGAAGCTGCCACCAAACACCCTGATGTGCCAGCAGCCCGACAGACCCCGTGTAGCTTGCTCGCTTGTGCGCAGGTGAAAAAGCTCACAAGTGCTATGAAGGTTTTTTTGAAAGAATAAGGGAAATACCCACTCAGTACTCCATTTTATAAATGCCTGAACATCGAAAAGCATTTTGATTTGACCCTCAAATGTGCCCGTTCGGACATAGGTTTACAGAGTTGTGATCTTGACAGGATTTGTTCACCCTTGTTCATCCTTGTACAGGGCCGCAAGTTCGGCACAAGTTTCTTGTCAGACTTCTGATGTGTGTGTGCACCGGACGTTATTCGTTGGCTTATCATCCGCTCTTGGAGGTGGATGAGCGCATACAGTCCGAGATTAAAGGCAAGGCAGCGGAATAGGCAGCCAGAAACCCCAAGTCGCATCGTTCAGTTTCTGCTTGCGCGATGATGTCTCTTGACGCTGTGCTGAACTAAATCCGAATGTCGAGCCGGTCGGCCGAGATATCCGAAGTGTCGATCTGGAGGCCGAAATTTCGGCCAACACAATCTCGTAATTTAAAAAATCAGAAAATTTGTTATTTAGGCTTATTTCACTATTCTACACGTGATTCCAATAAAATCTAAAACATTGAATTAAAATCTGGGCTGATCAAAATCAGGGGGCTTTGATTATCCCTGAATGTATACTTCCTTCTTCTTCAGACCCTTGCGAGCCCCGTCTGATTCTGACCTGATAATCATCTCTGTTGAACTTCCCTTGATCTTTGCACGTGACACTCTGAGGTGAATATGACTTGAATATTTCTCACCTTGAGCTCGTTCTCCTAGGAGGGCAACACTGTTTTGAATGTGTTTGAAAATAAAGCAGGTCCTAAACGTTCGCGTTCAAATTAGGCAAAGATTGCAGTTTGACTGGTAAGAATCCACGCTGGACCCGGATTACATGCGTAGATAGAATTATTCAGGGTATTTCTGGGTATTCCTCGTCCCATTCCCTCCACCTCTGCTCATAGTCATCAGGCGGCTCAAAGTGAGGGTGCTCACTTGCCGCTTTCCGCTCAGTCCAAAACAGGTTTTGCCATCGACGAATTTCTTCTAGGGGAGGTTCAGGGAAACCCTGGCAAGGACATGCAAGGGTAAGAATATGCGGCAGAAGAAAGTCGCACAGCACACCTTGAGCCACATTATAACATCGTGACACTCACACTCTTGGCTTACTCTCCAATGACCAGGTGGGATGGGAGGTGGCACAAATTCTTGCACGCAGAGCAGTAATTGCGGGTAGGGTGGGCAGGCTCTGATGAAACGACCCCAAAGGATCCTAGAAGGCCTGTGAAGCTATGAGATTGACCATCAGACTCCCCCTGGCTGACCCACCACACATTTTCCGGTAGACGTCCAGTGTTGATCAACTTCCGGAGCCGAAAACAACCCCAGGCCAGTTGAATGCATATTTTGGCCCGCCAACCTCTTTGCTGGTTGCTCATCCAATCGTGGATGAGCAACGCTGGAAATTCGCACAAATTCGCCACTTGCAGCCAGTTGTGTAGGATGGGTCGCAGTCGACACAATGCGGCGCGTACTTCGTCCCAAGAGACATCCAACAGATGGCGTATGCCCGAGAAGCCCACAATTTCATTCCACAGCATTGTGCTGGCAATATAAAGCAGTAAAGGGCATTGAACTACTTGTTGCATGACCTGATCGGATATTTGCCTCCACAATGATAGTGATAGGGGAGACCAGATATTGTCGCCAGACGTGAAGAGGGTGACAAAGTGATGGTCTTGCAATACCCGGACCAAGTTCTCTGGTGGGGGTTGAATGTTCTAAAGAGCCATCAGATTTGCCAACGAGGTAGGGCTAAATACTGGCCTCGATCCACAGCAACATATCTTCTATGTCCTCCGTATCGTTGAGGAAGTCATAGTTTATCGCCCTCAGCAAATCAACAAGTTCCTGGGACGGCTCAACCCGGAGGAGGAGCAGTATTGGTCGCCGGTTGCCACTGCGCGATTTTTTTCAATTTCAATTCATGCGGCATCAAAGCGAACGTGCACGTACAACCCAATTATGCGATTTAAGTTTTTCATGGGGTCTTCGTACATGTAACAGAGTTGTGCGGTGACTAATCGCGCCAGCCCCGCGACGGCCCCTGAATCTCCAGTATAGAATTCACCAGCACGAGATGGGTCATTAAGGAAATCCAAGAATGATGCATGAGCGAACCAAGGATTTCCATCGATCGCAACCTTAAGCACGGAATTGAGGCCACGGAGACATAGCGCGGTATCCCCCCACTCCAGTCCAAGAAGCTCATCAATCTGCAGAGGGCTCAGAGCGGGTCCGAGGTTGTCAACGACACGCAGTATCGGGACCAAATGAGGACATTTTGGAACCGCGGACAGGATTTGGGTGTAAAGCTCATCCAAAACACCTAACTGGGATTGAAAGTCGGTTCCGATGATTTCTTCAAGCCGCCGCGTCGGTCGAAAGTATTTGTCATCCACAAACTTGATAACTGTGCTCGCGTAGATGAAGTAGCCAGATGATTTCCGTACGAGACGATTGATGATCTCCTCTGATGGCCACGGCTTTTGAACTGCAGCCATCGTTGAGTGCTCGCGGTGAATCCGTGCAAACTCAGCCAGGAGATATGTGCGGACATCGTCAAAAGACTCCTCGACGTTGAATCCCCGGTACAGGCCATTGAAGGATAATTCGTCGAAAACCTCACGAATGTGGGCTTCCGGACGGCTCGCGATGAGAAATCGCAGAGGTCTGCGTTGTTGGGTGGAATATCTGATCAGGCGTAGGATTTCCTGCTGAACGTTCTGACCTTCGCATTCATCCAGTCCATCAATAATGATGACCCACGGAAGGTCTTCCAAACCCAAGCATGGCTTGAGAATAAGCTCCCGTAGTTGAACGCGAAGGGACCTGCCCACGAGAGTAGGGTTTTCTTCCACCGTTCGCGAGATTCGGAGTTTTAATTGTGGGGAGTTGACGGCGAGTTGAAGGGCGATTGTAGCGAATAAAACTTTAGCGTTACCGCGAGTGGGATGTCCGCGTTTGAAGAAGAAACTTCCACCCAGACGCCCTGCCTTCTCCAAGCGCAGCGATAGTGTTTCCATGATTGCTGTTTTCCCCGCCCCGGCGGGTCCATGCACCCAAAGAATAGTCGGCTCTATATCGTATGAATCTGTCTCGCGTTCCCCGCCGACCATTCTGAATTGATGCACCATTTCCACAATTTCTCCTGCAATTCCATTCGAGTTTCAGGATGGCATCGTGGTTGAGCATGGCTATCCGCGGGGTCGTGGAATGCTTCTGCCGCAGAAATACGATGCAATGTATTGATACCTGACATTGTTGGCTCAATAACTCTGCGACGACCGTAAACACATACCTGATTCGCCGTTTCTTACGTTATTATTCACATTTCCGCCGATGAATGTTCCGTTATGGATGGTCGTAGTCGGCTCATATTGTGCAAGGTGCGCATTCGGCCATAATGCGTGTGTAGCGACTTGTGCCGCGGGTACATCTCGCAATGATGCGTCAGGAGCTATATAATAACCCTCCCCGATGGCGCCGTGTGAAGTATGGTACCCGTGTGGAGCGTGGTACCCGCCGTAGTGGACATTTGTGTCTACCGGATATTAGGGGAAGTCAAAGTTAAGTTTCCGGAGGCGATTCACAGGTCGATTCAGATGTGATTCATGTTTGGATTCAGAAGTCAGAATCCATCATGAAGCGACATCAACTTTGACCCCCCGATTCGGGTGTTGATTCTGGGGACGATTCTCCAAGAGATTTGGCCCACTTAACTAGTTTTACTCTGCAGTCATATATTTTAAACAAATTCAATTTCGAAGGGTTTATGTAACTTCTGTCATCTTGTCTTGATCGCCGACGTGAATTTTCTCTGTGCTCATGCCCCGCCTTTCTTCGCGCCAGCGGCGGGCCCGGGACATAGTCAAAACCTTCCTCGATCATCACACTACTCGTTTCAAAAATGCTTTGCGCCGGAAGAAAAAAACCCTCCGCGCATTTGAGCGGGCTGGCCTTACCGCACCGGAGAGCGAAGTGCTGACCACTTTTGCGCCTCTGGAACCCATGGACCCTATTTTCGACACCTTATCCATCAGCATGACATCTAGCTCGGATTCCGGGGACTCTTCCCCCAGTTCTTCGATCACCTCGGACCTCTCCAGCACGTCTGACAGCACCGACCTCTGGTCTAATATCCTTGGCTCGGATTGGCGAGGGTCTTCGTCAAGTTCTTCTAATTCCCTCACAGACTCCACCTCCCTCTTCAGCTCAGACAGCGATGACAGTATGCCGGACTTGCACCCGGCTGGATATCCCGATTTGGACGAGGACGAGGATGTCAGTTCTGACAGCACGTCTGACAGCGATACTTCCAGCTCATCGGGTGCCGATGGAGATGACGAGGAGGACTGGCTAGATGACATGATACAGAATGGCGAGGAACTTACAGACCGTCGCTCGAATAATCCCCTGAGATGGGTGCGACACAATCTCGAGGAAATGTACACCGAGCGTTACGAGATGCCACGCGACAACTTTCCCCATGTCCCCGGCCCTGCCTTTATCCGACATGTCCTCGACACCTTGAAGAACACTCGCTCAGACTTGTTCCGTCAGGAACTGCGTGTATCCCCGCTCACTTTCGACAAACTTGTCGCGAGGATTGCTGGAGATCCTGTCTTCGCAAACGACTCCCCGAATGCGCAGATGCCTGTCGAGGATCAGCTAGCCATCGTGTTATTTCGTTTTGGGCACTCAGGCAATGCAGCCGGCCTTCAGAAGGTTGCAAACTGGGCTGGCGTCGGGAAAGGGACCATCACGGTAGTGACACGCCGTGTCATGACGGCTATCCTCCGTCCTGATTTCATGGCAGAGGCTGTTCGGATGCCAACAGCCGAGGAGAAAGAAAAGGCCAAGGCCTGGGTCGAGGCGCATTCGTGCAAGGCATGGCGTGACGGATGGTGTATGGTAGACGGTACACTGGTGGCTCTATTTGACAGACCATTTTGGTTTGGTGAGAGTTATTTTGATCGTAAATGCAATTATTCACTCAATGTACAAGTGCGTTACTTCCAATTTTGCAAACATCATGGGTGCTCACTCTGACTATCTTGTGGCTAGGTTGTATCCCTTCCAAATCTTCGTATCATAGACTTCGGCTATGGCTTTACCGGCAGTGCACACGACTCGACTGCGTGGGAGGGAACACGTCTTGCTCAAGAGCGCGAGACCTTACTCGAGGATGATGAATTTATTTGGGCCGACTCGGCGTACACTGTATGATTAATTACTTCACAATATTAGACATGTCCTCAGCATCAATGACAGCTCGAAAAGTGGATGATATCCCCGTTCAAGAAGCCGTTCAGTCTCCTCGAGGGAAACGAGGAGTTTAATAACCATGTTTCCATGGTCCGTATCCGCTCGGAACATGCTATTGGATTTTTTAAAGGCCGGTTCCAATCAATGAAGGGGCTACGCGTCAATATCAAGGACGAGAAGACACACAGATTTGCGACATACTGGATCGCTGCCTGCATTGGCATTCATGCTTTTGCAATGCAATGTGAAGAGCAGGAGCGGGGTGCAGACAGTGATGACGAGGCTGTAATGGCAGATCCCTTCATCAATGAAGGACTTTCGTCGACCTCCGAATCTGAGGAAAACACTGGACTAGCACAGAATGGCACCCGAGTCCATGTGGGGAAAGCCAAACGGGAGGAGCTTAAACGGCGTCTATTCAAGGCAAAGGCGAGACGGAACCGACACCGTGAACGAAGGCAGCGACAGGAGCTCGGTATGAGTAGTGACGATGGGCAGGAATAGTCAGTAGAGTAACGACAGTAGTGTGGGTAAATGTTATAGAAAAATGAGCGGAAGGTGGAAGCGAGTATAGCAAGTAACGACAGTGGCCAGTAGGTGGAGGGAATGTCAGGGAAGTCAGGGTATCTAGTACGCAAGCCGAATTTATTTATGAGCCGTCGCCAAAGGAGTTGGGGAGAGAATTGAAGTCGAAATTGCTGTAGTCTAGCTGCGAAGTCGAAGGGCCCGCCACCGCGTTCCCGGTGAAGCTGTCGAGGTCGGTGTACTCGGGCTCCGAGGCTGCATAGCGAGATGAGTTTGACGAGGCATGAGAAGAGCGGGAACCGAAGAAGCTGGCAGCGTGGGAGGTGGATGACTGTAGGTCCGGTCTGGCCGCTTGCATGTGTCGCTCATGGCTTTGAATGAGCTTGAGCTCCTTGATACGAAGCTTCGCCAGCTCCTTCTCTCTCTTTCCCTTCTTCTCCTCCCTCTTCCTCTCCTCACGCTTTTCAAGATACCGCCCCCTTGACTCCGTAGCCTTCATCTGCTGGCATGTGCGCAGGGTCGCCAAATCCAGCTCCTTCTGGCGTGTCCTCTCGTCCTCCTTTGCAATCTCCGCAAACTCTGCAACCTTCGTCCTCTTCGTGAGCTTCGGAGCAGCAGCCGGGGCAGGCACAGCGGGTTTCGACGTCCCTGGCTTGGCAAAGGTTTTACGGTGGGTCTTTCTGCCTTTTGATTTGACGTTGGGCTCGTCCCCATTGTTGTTGTCGTCAGCCGTGTCCTGGGCGCGGTGTAGACCCATGTCATCGTCGCTATCGTTGTCCGGAGTGGGGATACGAGGTGCCGACTCTGCGATGTCTGACGAGGGCCCATAGTCGTCTCCACTGCCCGCAGCTGCGCCATCATCTTCCATGTCGTTGAAGGTGCGCTTGCGGGCCTCGGGCTCGGGTGTATGGCCAGGAGTGTGCTCCCAGTCGTCGTACGGGATGCTGGAGACGCTGTGATTGTCCGGGTCATCTTTCTCATCCTCGTTTGCAGACGTCTCCTCTGGTAAGATGACTCCAGATGCGACTGGGGTGCTGCTGTGCCCAAGACCGGTAGGAACAAGATTCGGCCGCTGGCCGATGAGTTCGCGCATCTCAAAGAACCAAGGGCATTTTTTGGAGATCTCGGCTGCCGTGACGACGCGCATTAGTTCGCGCAGTGAATGTTTGGAGGACAGTACGTACCCCACTTTGTCGTAAATGTGTTTGTGGCATTCATGTTGATCTGGGACGCACTCGTTATCCCTGCCCCGGTCTCCCCCATCTCCTTATTGTACTTCCGAGTGATCTTTGCCATCCTACGAAGACGGGTGAGCGAAAGCTACAGCACACATAAGTAAGTTCTCTTACGCGCCGAGTCTGTTTTTTATTTTGTTCGCGAAGAACCGCTTCTGTTTAGGGGTTGTACAAGCCGCAATGGCGTCCTTGAATTTGTCCATGTCTCCGAAGAGCAGCACAGCCAGCTCCCACAGTGCGTGGGTCTTGGGTGTGCCTCCGCCGTTTTTGGTTGAAGCATTCGGGCCGCAGGGGGGGAACAGCGACCTCTTGATGTCCTTGTTCTCGCCAATGAGTGCGACAAGTGTTACACTGAGGTCGTTGTCTTTCCAGCTACATAAAATAGATGAGTACGTGATAAATTTAGTCTCGGAGTGCAGCCTACTCAACGTCGAGCGCAGTATTTTCGGGGGCCTCGACATCCCCGTCTTCGTCGTCATCTGCGCTGTCATCACTGCTGTCGGAGTCGGCACTTTTTTTCTTTTGCAGGGCCTTCAGCTTCTCGGTCGGGAACTTCTTACGGCCGGTCAGTTTGGAAGCAGGAGCCTTAGGAGCAGATTTAGGGGCAGATTTAGGAGCAGGAGCATCAGCATTTTTCTTGCGACCCATCGGTACGAGCGGTGTGTTTTCAGAGAAGAGTTTCAAAATATATTTATTTATATTTAATTTTATCTGATGACGGAGGATAACTTGGGATAACTGCTGGGGTCTGAGATGCGAGGTGATTCTCGAAGCGATTCAGAGGCGATTCAGATGCTGTTGCTCCTCCGGAGTAGCAACGACGATTCAGGTCGATTCACTTTTTTGATGGATTCTCGGTCGATTCTGATGTCCAGAATCGATGTCTGAATCGACATCTGAATCGACCTGCGAATCGCCTCCGGAAACTAACTTTGACTTCCCCTATTGAGTGATGGTACTCGGAGGCAACATGAGCCCGTCGACGGCGACTGGTGAGTACACGGAAGCGAAGTCGGTGCCTGGCGCAAATAGAGACGCTGAGGACGATGTGGAGGTTGAGGGTAGCTCCGAAGGGCATGGAAAATGTGCGACTGATACGAGAAATTCATTTTGGATATATCTTTGCGACACAATCCAAGTCTAGAACTGAAACTCACCTGACCCCAAGGACCCACCAGCGGCGCCAATTGCGGCATTCAGCACTATGCCTGCCTCAGACACTGGCTCCATGGATTCCTCCCAGCCGACGTATGGATTGCTAGAATCAGTTCCCAAGTCAAATGCGGCAGTGGTGGTAGGGCACTCGGAAGATCGATATTGAGTGCTTGAACCGATATCTGTGAAGCATCAGCGTCAGCAACTTAAAAGGAAACTTGACACACCGTACGGCAAGTACGTCTCGGCCTCCGCCCAAGTTCGACTACTTTGTGCTGGCCCGGAAGAGCCGCCCTCGGGGTATTCCTCCCAAATATGTGTCGATCCTTGATCGAGCGCAAGATGGGTTTCGCTCACCTCAATCGCTAGCTGGTGGTTGATCTGGATGGTCACATCCCCAGCAGTAGAGTAGAATGTCCCGCCTTGGATAATAATGCTAGAAGTATTGCTGAAGAGCGACATGGGAGAGGGAAGGAGGGAAGAGTGGAATGAAGGCAGTGTGTCGGTGCCATGCGTCTGACAAAAGCTGTTGGCCCTAATTTAGCTGCATACCGTACTGAAAGAGTGAAAACAACCCACGGGGTATATGAGGCAGTGTGTCGGTACGATGCGTCTAACAAATGCTGTTGAACCTAATTTAGCTGCATACCGTACTGAAAGAGCAAAAACAACCCACGGGGTATATGAGACACTGTGTCGGTACGATGCGTCTAATAAATGCTGTTGAACCTAATTTAGCTGCATACCGTACTGAAAGAGTAAAAACAACCCACGGGTATATGAGGCAGTGTGTCGGTACGAGGCGTCTGACAAAGGCTGTTGACCCTAATTTAGCCGCATAACTTACTGTCAGAGGAGGGAACGAGGGCAGATTTGACAGGATTTTTGGTTGGATTGAGCTTCAATCTCGAAATTTTTGCAGGGAATACTCAGATTGGAGTCAAATTTAGCTCAAAAACATAGAGAAGAATTTTTGCGAAACTTTTCAAAAATTTTATTTAATTGTCACTGGTGTTCAAGGCCGGCTGTGACCTTGGACATATATTTCCAAGTGTTCAGTTCAAAACTTGTTGTGACCTGTGACTGAACACTTGGTCGAAATAGTACTGTAACACAAGACCAGCCGCCGTTTCGCTCCGGCAATAAGCGCGGCAAGAAATAATAATAAATGATCCATTATCATGCAATACAATGAAAAATAAAAGGGAGGATAGCCGAAGTTTCTCTCTCCCGCAGCGAGCAACACGGAACATCTAATAAATCAATTCGTAAGAAGTTCTCAGAATACAAAAGAGAAGACAGCAGGAGAGGAGCCTGCCGGTCAACCAAGAATGTTCGGAGCTGGGCACTCTAAAGGAACCAAGGAAGTAATAGCGAAAGTAGGTAATCGAGGACGACTCGAGCTAAATATTTTGATCTAGCATTTGATTTATCTGGCAAGTTGCACCAGCCGGAAATAAGCGGAAAGATCAAGAGAATAAATTATTCCAGCCAGAGTGAACAATGGAAACACGAGAAAACCACAAATGTTACAAAAACGGAAGCCGGTAAGATAGGGTCGCAGAGTGGTGGATTGGAAGAAACTCGGTGTGGATTGAGGAGATTGAGGACTGAGATGGGACGCAATCATGGGGCAGAAAGCAGCAGATACAAAACAGCTAGCGCAAGAGTTAGCATTGAGGGCACAGTGGCAGTTGCAGAGACATGGATTTTGAGGGTGGTCGACAGATGCCCAGGGTTGGACTAGTAAGTAGTTTTGAGCCAAACCTGGGTAGATGACTGTCTTGCGTAGCAGCGGTTCCAGAAATCAGACCAAAAAAAGTCGCAGGGCGGAGCGATTGAAAGCAACTTGGTGCTGGTTGAAGAGGTTGACTGGGATCAAAATCAATCAGGGACCAGAAAGCAGCAGGCAGGACACAGCCAGCGCCAGATTCAGCGTTGAGAGCACAGTGGCAGTTTTGAGGAGTGGATCCCCAGGGTTGAAGTAGTAGTTTGAATCGAACCCAAGTAGAGGACTTTCCTTTGCAGCGGTAGATCCGGAGATCAGACCGAAAATGAAAATAATATCAAGTAGAAAGGTAGGTGAAGGGGTTCTATTCACGCTGTTTTTATATATAGAGAATCTGCTGGGGGGATACGTGGTCCCCCCGGCCTGATGAAGAGAATGATGCTGCATCGTAGACAGCAACGGCTGCGATCAACTGCGGCATGTCGAGAAAAAGCTGCGCGCAGGTCAGCTGTTTGACCGCAAATGAGAATGCACTGTTGAAAAGCAGAGAGAGCACCAAGGACAGAAGGGGTTAATCGAAGAGCAAAAGCAGAGGAAAAACAAAAGGAGAAAAGCTACATGGGGATACAGCACAGCCGAACGAGCAAAATCTTAGAGAACGGTTAATCTTAAGCTGTCACGCTCAAGGCTTCACGATGGAGGAATATATGAATTTCATCCTCATGCCATACATACATTCGACAACAAATTGAGCTCCTCGGACTTAATTACCAGAAGGCGGTTTTCTTGATCTTCTATCCAGTTCACACCGGTCTTGAATTCCGGACGTTGGTTCAGGAGAAATTTCCAAACGTGATTTTATTATTCGTTCCACCAAACTGTGAGTCGCCCCAATCCGACATGAATCATTGACTAATTACACGCGCCAGGCTGATCTGATTTCGAAGCGTGGGAACGGATCGGCTAATCCCGATCGGCACCAGTCTGGCAAGCCAGAAGGCGTGGAGGATTGCTAATACCCGGATAAATTTTATTTCTATTCAAGAATCATGATGGACAACACTTGAATCAATTCGAGTGTGGCCACACACTTTGATCGTAGATTGTGGACTCGTTTCACGGGAACTCCGCGCAGACTCAGTCCCATATAATAGCCCAGGACATTGAATTGAGAGATATATGAGACCATCCGGTGATACAACTGCTTCCAGGTACTGTATTTCTGGTGTCGCATATTATATAACATCTGAGTTGAGTTGGGGTTAAAACCTCAGTTTATTTTATATACTAATGGCACTTGAATTGAGGCATAAACCCACCCGAGGCACATCGTGTGCGCCTGCCAACTTTGGGACTTCAAACTCTTGATTTGTAAGCAGGAGGTCCCTCGTTCGATTCAGGGTCGGGTGATTCGGATGTTTCTTTTAATGTTTCTTTTTTCTTTTTGAGGCGTAGAGACTGGGTCGAATATATTATTGCTCAATAGAATTAGCCCCAAGCAAGGTAAGAGGATGGTTGCTCATACTCTATGGGAGGAATTAAGAGGTAGTAGGTATGAAGAGGATAAAAATGTTTCAACAGGGCAACTTATATAGCAAACCCGAGTTGAGAGACAAGCACCCGAGGCACATGGTGTGCGTCTGAGACTTGTAATGATGTTTCCCGACGTTGCATAAAACAGGACTTTCCCCGTTCGATTCGGGGTCGGATGATAATCTTCATTTGATAGTCGTTCGAATTTGCTTTCGCGCTCTGCCCATCCTTCTGGTTGTTTGGCTTGTGGGCCTGCAACATTTTATCCAACACCCATGTCCGGGGAGCAAAACATGGTTGAACTTTCGATCTATTGAGAATTGGGCTACTATTTTTGCGCCTCAGGTTTTTTTCTTCTTTTTGTAGATAATACCCCTGGAATTGAAGGATGATAAGCACCCGAGGCACATAGTGTGCACCTGCTTTACTTAACACTGTCCTGTTTGAATGTAAGCAGGAAGTCCCTCGTTCGATTCGGGGTCGGGTGATAAGTGTTTGAAATCAGCGCTTTTTTTTCCCCTTTTTTTGTCTCAGTTCTTCTCTCCCATGTTGGTTCGATTTGCTTTCTATCTCAGACTTTCTGTATTCACGAGACATATCATCAGTGACTGGGTACTGGGCCATCTTAGCACTTTTGGCCTCTTGCGCACTTATAAAATGGGGTGGATACAGATGTGTGGGTACTTGAGATAAGGTACAGATCTTAGGAGTGAGTTGATATTTTTTTCGCGAATTTACGCGATGATTTCCTGGCCTACCGAATTTTTCTTTTGGCGCTTTCCCAAAGTGGCAAAAAACGGGGTAGTGGGCCATTACCTTAAATTCCTTGTTTGCACTCATGCTGGCCACCTCAATGTATCCCAAATCAACCAGAATATATGAGCCCACCATTATATACACCTAAGATGTGAATCCGAGGTATATGAGGAGCATAAGCAATTCTCCTCAAGCCAAGGATGATGGGTGAAATCAGGGTGTGGATTAAATGGCGTGCTCTACAAAGCACAGAGCTAGTTTTTGCCGGAAATAACGCTAAATAAGATGTATTGGCATATACCGGTTAGCAAAGAACAGTATCCACAAACCAAAAATCCCTCAAGAAAGCTCAGCTATACATGCGAAGAGAATTCGGGCATTTTGACATGTACCCCGCTGTGACGAGCGAATCAAGTCGGTAAAATCCCATTGGTTGGGGAGGGGGGGAGCACTGGATATACAGAACATAGTACCAAAGTTCTAAGCCCGTAGCATACACGGTTGGGTCACCGTAGCGGTTGCCGCAGTGGACCACTGGAGGTCAGATAGAGATCTTCCGCGAGGTTCCGGGAGACGATACGGAAAATTATTGGTGTATTATATAGGCCTATGTCATTCCCAAAGATCAGGCGATCAGAACGAGCCCTAGACCTTGTGAATCGGTGAAGAATTGACGGAGAAAGGAGCAGGAGACAGCGCAAAGTGGTGCTCGGAGATAAGAAATGATGTTCACACGCCGCCATCACCGTCAAGAAGTGCGCACTACTTTTGATCACTACCGTAACTTGCCGCCAAAGTTGACGTACAGAGTCCCCATATGTCGCGGATCGTGCTATAGGTCCCAAATTTCGACTTTCTCTATTGCACCGCCTTCCATTATGCAAATGGCCCACTACCCCGACTGGCCCGGTAGCCAGTCGTTGATAATACAGATTTTTTTATTGGTGTCAGGAATCATCTGAGTTGGAGGCAAGCCGGGGTTGAACTCGCAACGGGCCAGCTTGGAATTAGTTCTCAATTTCTCGCCTATATATTACCCGGAGTTGAGAGATAAACAAGCACCCAAGGCACATGGTGTGCACTTGCTTTACTTAATGTGATTGTCCCTCTGTAAACAGGAGGTCCCTGTTCAATTCGGGGTCGGGTGATGAGTATTCGTGACCAGTATTTTTCTCTTTTTTATTCCTTCTCAGTCTTCTTTCGCAGTTGGTTCGATTTGCTTTTTATCTCAGAGTCAGACTTTCTCTATTCGTGAGACATACAGATTTTCTTTTAGTGTCAGGAACCATCTGAGTTGGAGGCAAACCGGGGTTGAACTCGCGACGGGCCAGCTTGAAATTAAGTATCAATTTCTCACCTATATAATAACCCTGACTGGGGAGCAAGGCAAGCACCCGAGGCACATGGTGTGCACCTGCTAGCATTATGTGGGGTTAACAGAAGTAAGGGAAATCCCTTGTTCGATTCGAGGTTGGGTGATATGTTTCAAGTGTGATTTTTTTGGTTGGTTGTTCGAACTCAAGGGGGCCCGGTGCATACACGGACAGTGTCTTCATGTAGGTAAAGATCTAGACCAGGACCCGATACACCTGAGTTTAATATTTGTTCAGATTCAGAATATTTGATGTTAAGTCGTAGTCGGCTCGACTTTAGATGCCAGTATATCTCAAGTTTATGGAGGGGAGGCAACCACCCGATGGCACAAGGTGTGCATCTGTTACAAATATCCCAAGATCTCAAAAGGTGTAATCAGGAGACTAATGTCCCCCGTTCGATTCGGGGTTGGGTGATGCTTATGGAACCAAACAGTTTTTGCTGATTTATTTTTCGTTCCCTTTTTTTCGAAGCGCGCAGCGTTGAGGGTAGATAGTATTTTTCAAAATGAACGTGGATACGCACATACTCTATGGAAAGAGATGAAGAGACGGCACGAAGAGGATGAAAATACAATAAAATGAGTGCCAGTAGGGCCGGAGGGCCGGTAAGGTAAGAGGTTTATAAAACTGTGCTGTATTGCCGAACTACCGACGTTAGCGTTCCGTCTCGGCGTACATTGTAACTCTAGGGGCACATCGATTGAATGAATTGGCGCTGTTGAGGAAAAGGGATGCGAGCAGAGTAGCAGATCATAAGCTCCAGCATAAATAAAATAAAGGAACGTCTTGAGCCTTCCGCGAGGCAGATTGTGTACAAGGATTTGGCTGAGATCGGTGCACTCGATATCGATTAAGGGTTTTAGGCAGTAGCGGCGCCGAGGGCGAGCCTGGGATCATTTGGAAATTTTGGTTAATAGTTGCTTGGATTCGGAACGGGTGCGAGTTATTCAATGGGAATGACGAAGATAATCGGGTCGTGAAGCGTAGACTGTGTCCTTATACGGCCGACAGGAGGGTAGGCGAATGTATGTACAAAGACGTACATATCGCCCACTCGAGCACTGGATTCGATTGCTGCGCCCAATTTAATTGGCAAGTTGCAGACGGTAGACATCTTGCGCGGAAAGATACGCTGCTTTGTTGAGTTGTTGCTTGGGAGCACATACAGAGATAGCACTAGAGCAAGGCAGCACCAGTCAGCAACTAGGACTCATAAATGGCCGTATTATAAGATGTTGGGCCTGCGTGTAGCCGCTTATTGGCGTTTGCGGGTGACGGAAATGAAATTGAATATTCAAGAAATAATGCTCCTCGGTCTGATTATTTGGACGGGAGCAGGGTGGTGCAGAGCGGGCGTAGTAGGCAGCGAGAGAGCAGCCGGCGCTAGCGAATGAAGGGGAGCCTGTGGAAGCCGCGATTGAGCTCATCGTCGTGTAAAGTCAAGGAAGACAACGGCCAACAGTCTAGTCGCCGGATCAATCACTCTTTTCTCTACGAATCGATTTGCGCAATGGCTGCTCAACCGACAACGCTATGTGATATTGCGAATGAACGAGTACTGGGTGTAGAAGCCTAAAGCGAGGACTCATGGCTTTATGAAATGTTTACTCGCACCTACAACTTGAAAACGAGGTCAAGATATTACGTTTCCCTTCCTCGCTCCCCACCGCTGGAGCCTCTCCCCTCTACGCTGGAAGGCTCTAACGGGAATACCTGCAAGGAGCTGAAGCCGTCAGCGAAGAACAAAGGAAGCAAACAACGCGAGAGGCTCGGGATAGACCTCCATCCGTCTCTTCGTCGACCCGCGCCGCCGAGGGGATATACGCTGTGCTCGGAATGGGGTGCGCGGTTGCGTCTCGGGCGAGTGCACCTGCCGCGCCACCCGTCGCGTGTTGCTGCGCGTCCGGAGTGTCCGACCGTCCCCAGTTTTGGAGAGGCGACTAATGCGGCATCACCCATTGTCTTGAATTTCGCTGGTGCAGGACATGCTTCCCTGCTCGCTCGAGTTGCCGACCGTGCGGACCGCGATGTCCCGGAAGCGCTGAGTTCATCTTCCGCCTCTGCCTTCGCGGGGAAGGATACGTTTGGTGGGTTTGCGGGATGTTTGGCCGCTGGTATCTAGCATCCGTACGCGGAAGGATCCCAGGAGGGGGAGGAGACAGGGAGGAAGGAAAGCGACACGGACACGGACAGCCCCGCGATGCCGACGTTTTCACCAAAGTTTACGTTTACACGTACGAAGGAGAGAGGGGCGGGGAGACGGCGAGTCCGACGGTGCTTCGGCAGGCACGGACACTGCCGCGGTAGATATGGACACGGGCACGCGCCGCTGTCGCTGTCGCCCCTCGCGTCACCTACACTCAGCGCTGCGCGATCGTCGCCTCCGCGCGGGACTTTGGGCGGGTACGGTGCGCCCTCCCCTCTTTCGGCGGTGTTCCCGCCGTTTTATTGCTCTCCCCTACACACCCCCACGCCTCCTCGCAAGCCGATTCCGCCTGTTCCCACGCCCATTCTCTTTCGTCCGCTTCCCATCTCCCCTCCAACGCGTCACCGCAAGACACAAGGAGCAGGCGTACCCGCAGACCCGCGCACCGCCCGTTCTTCGTAAATGTCGCACAGCGCGCTCGCGGGATCGGCGCCGTTTTTCTTTTTGCGCGCGTGCTGCCGGTGGGGGAAAGAGGTAGTGATGTGCGGAAGGGGGAGTTCTCTTTCGAGTGGAGGTGAGCGGGATTTGCTCTTATCTTTCTTTCTTTCCGACTACATTTCCTTCCGCTACTTCTCTGCTATTGCAGTGGAGAATAGCCGCGCTGCGTCGGTGCTACAACATATGCATTGCCTGTCTCTTCTTTCGCATTTTCGGCGTCTCTTGGCGCTTATCCCTGCCGCTTCTTTTAGCTTACTTTTTACTTTGTCTTTCTACTCTGTTGCTCTAAACTGGCGCTGACTGTCCTTCCTCCCAGACTCTTCTCTTCGACCTCCACCCAAACCATGTTTTTTCCTCCACGCCCATGTTCTGCCGTGGACACGCCTCCGTCGCGCGCGTCCCCGCCGCTGCGGGTGTCCACCTCCCTCCCTCTCACACCTCTCGACACGACCATACCAACAACAAAGAAGAGCGCGAGGGACAGAGACGCGTAGAAGCCGGTGCGGGCTGTGTCGGGGTCTGGTCGGGATATCGGTTTGGAAGGAGGAGCTTTCGCGCGACGTAGACGTCGACGTTGGTGTAGCGCGGGAGCGGGGGCCTTGGGCGCGCGGCGGCGACGGGGGGGGTGGGATTTCGCGATCTGTGTCGATCTCGAGCTCGGTCGTCGATCGAGCTCGCACCCGCACACCGCACCTTTGGCTAGCCAGGAGCAGGGGCGCGCAGCCAAGAGCAAGAACGAAAACGCGAACGCCCAGCGGTCCCGAGTTCGGAGTCGACGCCGCCTGCCACGGGATGTTCTCCGCCCGCGTGGCGGAGATGATCTTCACAAGACTTGCGGGGCTGCGTGTATGAGGCGCAGCGAGCCCGAGTCGGATCTTGAGGGCGCCGCAGCGGATCGTGAAGAGGGGCAGGAGGAGAAGGATGAAGGATGAAGGCGCGAAGACCACGGAGCGCGCGCAGATCCCGCGCTCGGCGTCTACGCCCCCTGGCAAGGCGTGGGTGTGGGGTGGGATTTGGGAGGGGCGTCGTCAGCAACAGCAGCACCATCAGCAGTATCTCGGGCGGGCGGGGGCCCGCACTGGTGTCATTTCGTCTTTCCGTGAAGAGGGAGAGAGCAAAAGGGAGGAAGATGGGAGAGGGCCCCGCGATGCGCGCGGCGCCGTCTGCGTCCTCGTCGAGACCGCGGGCTTTTGTGGGCTCGGGGGTCGAATGGGTCGTTGGCGTCGGAGGTGTCGGAGTTCGTTGCGCGTGAGGGGGAGCTGGAGCACGAGGGCGAAGGAGAGCGGAAGTCGACGTCCGGCTCGTCCTTGCGATCGAAGAGCGCCGCTGCGTCTACTTCTACACCGACATCCGATCCCGAGCTCGAGTCGGTCGAGGAGGTGGTGCACCCGCACTCCGACACGTACCCGTTCGAGTATCTGGGCAAGTATCTGCATGTGTACGCCTGCGAGGACGGCCGGGAGGGGCCGACGAGCGCAGCGGGAGGGAGGTCGGCACCCCACGAGTGGTTGGAGTAAATCGCTGAGGATAGTGTCTGGCGCTTTCGGATATGTAGGTCTGTCAAAACAGATTAACAGAAGATAATATGCTCTATTGTTTCGAATAAGTATCTCTCGCGGTGCACAATTTATTCAATGGAGCCTCCAAGTCCAAGTCTTCAAACTCCGCGATCAATATTGATCGGGCCGAGGTCCATCTGATTCTCTTCTGCAACTAAAGTACTTAAAGTCGTCGGCTTATCCTTTTGCTTGCATCAATGGGCTACTAAAATGTACTGCGTTCTATGAGAACCTTTTCAATTGGACTTTAATGCTGTATGCTGCTGTATGACACGTGTACACAAGGCCGTGCACCGTCCATGCCGCCTCGTGTATGCCCGGGGCAGTGACTGTCGACTCTTGGAGCTTCCGGTTGTCGTCGCGTTTCCCTGGTTTACCATACGATAAATACCGCCATGGCTCTGATTCACATGGACCGACGCGCACATGAGCGACAGATGCAGGTCGTCCTTGGCTCGTCAAGTAATCCTGCACCGGGACGAACGCTGGACCAAATCTATTCGCACGTCGGGAACTACGTCGGGATGCAGGCGAATCGCATGGCACATTGCTGGGGTCGAGGCCCTACGGCGACCTCCCACCGTATCGAAGCGTTTTTCGGCACGGGGCATCAGCGAGTGGCCAAGCTGGACGCGTTGGAGGGCTGTCTGTGGCTCGAGGAGGAATGTTCTAAGCTTCTCAAATACACTTTACCGTGCGTAACACTTCTTTCTATCCTGGACTTTGTTGGACTAGAGAGTCGCAGGTGCGAAACTGCACGGACGCAGGTCGCGACGTTCAAATGTATCATTACGATCGCAACGCGGTACCACGGTACGCGCAGGCTCTTCCTCAAATCCAAACACCTCCGACGCGCTGGAAATACGGAGGCGTTGATCTCTGCGGTGTGGGCACGCGCTGATGACACGCACCCTCACGAATGGGATTATTACTGCCAATTTGCGGCAACCTGTCTCTCTGAAAACCCCATTTCCCCAATTTTATAGGATGCTTTGCCCCAATGCTTGGGCTCTATCGACACAGAGAGCGGCGATCTCAGCGTCATCGAGCGTCTGTTGATTGCCTCAGAATCCAGGTTTGTTATCTTCCAGAATCATTGTTGCCGAGTCCAATTTTATACACAGCGCGAGCTCGATCCCCGATGCTCTTGCGCAACGATATTTGGTCGGAGTGCTGGAACTGCCCTCCTTTGGCAAGAAAGTGGGGCAATACACATCACCGTATTCACCAAAATTTGGATCGCGTAACTCGTGTTCTGAATGACCTCTCGCTGGACTCGGACTCGGACGAAGGCAAGGATGGTCTGTTTTTGATCACGAAGGAATCGATTCCCTGGTCAGCGCGATATTGGCTGGCGTCTTGGACTGGCATAGGGTGGACCCTGAACCACAATGTTGGTATCGCAGTCTCACTGAGATCGTGCGATTATGCGTCTGCATGTCTTTACATTTCACGGATTGAATTCACAACTTACCTTTCCGCCAGGCCCGGGCTGAACCTCTTCTGCCAACGTCGTCGGCTCTTGCTACTGGTCCCGATATAAAGAACATTATTCCGGACCCTGCGCCTGATGCACTGGATGTTTTGACCATGGCGTACGTCAGACGGAGAATGACGCTGGGATTAGAATGTTGACGGTCCCTATGTAGAAACAACGATACTGAAATCCACAAACGTGCTTCAAGTCCGATTGTGAGTGCTAAGCTTGCATTGTCCGCGTACATACGTTGAACTTTGCTGGATACAGATATAAGCCTAGGGAATATCGGCGAAGCGTTGAACGGTTCCGTGCAGGACTTGGGCTTTGCACCCACGATCGTTTACACTGAGGTTGCATCCTTCCGGACTTTCGGTGGACAGCTATTGGCAGTGCAATTTAAGTGCTCGCCGATGGTCCTCGAGTCTGCGTAAAAAATCGCAAGAGAACGAGCCGGTATCTGTGAAAGCAAGCACATGGATCCCAGAATGGTTGCGCGGTCTCCTGCCGCGCCGTAATCATCGCAGAGAATATACAACATCTTCAGAAACGCCAACGGTCGACGATAACCATCGGTCTTCGATATCTGGGTCCAGTTCTAGGTCCTCGGCCCACCCAGTTGTAGATAACTCAAGGATTTCGGGGATTCAGAGGTCCAGGCTTCATCGGGTGATCAATCGTCCCAGCATACCCCAGAACCATCGCCGTACCCGTCCCCAAACTCGCCTGCGCCGCACTGCTCCGACCTCCCCGGTATCTCTCACCCGTCTGCCGCCCAGTCGTCCTTTCCGAGCAGAATGTCGATGGGCCAGCGAACTTATTGGCAGAAGGGAACACAGCGGCGATTTGGGCTCTTGAGGATAGTGGACCTCCAGGTGGCGAGTCAGCCGGTAGCTTCCCTAATCCTTTCGGCGGCTCACAGACTTTGTTTAATGTGTTAAGTCCCAATCCCAGTTGGGATCATGGCTCTCCCATTGTAGCATCCGATCTTGAAGACGTGGAGACAGGCCGGCCAGTCGATCCTCATCATGAGCAGGACAAAATAAATGCCGACAGTGACCCCAACGGCAATAACAACACCCGTCGAAACGCGAATTGGGCTCAGGTCCGACCTCCTAGCCCGCCCCCTGTAGTTCAGTCGTTGATGGTTGCTGGGCAAAATTCGTTGCCTCCGCCGCCAATTAGTTTTGCGCGGCGTCGGGCCGAACAATTGGGGGGTAAAAGGAAACCAGCCGATATCATCAGCAGCCCAGACAGCGTAACAACAGCACCTCCTAGCCCGCCCCCTGTAGTTCAGTCGCTGACGGTTGCTGGGCAAAATTCGTTGCCTCCGCCGCCAATTAGTTTTGCGCGGCGTCGGGCCGAACCATTGGGGGGTAAAGGAAACCAGCCGATATCATCAGCAGCCCAGACAGCGTAACAACAGCACCTCCGCCGTCCCGTCCTTGACCCACCCTGCCCCGAACGCCGCCAGCACTCGTTCGCCCCCCGCTGCGTCTGTTCCTATCGCTTCGACTCTGGTCCCTCCGACGCCCATGTCACCGCACCATCCTGGGTATTCAGGGGACAAGTCTGCCTTTTTGGCTCCGTTTGAAGTCTTTTACGATGCTCTCAACGACTCGAAGCAGTTGAAGAATTGGCTTGGGGATCAGCTTCAGAGATCATACGCTCATTCAAAATCTCACGCAGCAGCAAGATAAACTCAATGAAACGGTGGAGACCATGGTGGAGCGGAAGTTGGGCGGTATGCGGGCCGAGATGGCTGGTCTGTACCGCAGGGTGGATTAGCTGGAGGACGCTCGTCGTGTCGCGACAGGGGGGTGGCAAAGCGTCGACTCCCGGAGTCTAAAAGCCAAAGGTAAACCGTTGCCATTTCGCAACGGCAACCTTATGACGTCGGAGACGTACACGTTTCTTCTATGGCCCCAGTCTGATCGCCCGAGGGGAGAGCCCAGTTGAAGGCACCCTTCGCCAGGCTGGCAGGACAGGGATACGCAGAGCACGCTCGAGTCGGAGAACGGCTCTCCAGCGCCTTTCGACACGCGCCGTCTTTCTCTGTCTGCAACCCGGTTAGATCCTCCGCGGCAGACCTTCGAGTCCTCGTCGCAGCGGAGCTCCTTCAACAACATACACTCTCCGCCGCAGGGATTCCGGGAGAACCGCGAGAATCCGCACCCGCACTCTTCGCCGTCGTTGCACGCGAAGATTATAAACAGTCACCCGCCGGAGCGTCCAGCGCTCCCGCGGCAGTCGTCGCACACTGGACCTTCCGAACGGGACCGGGGCGGCTCGCCGCAGCAGGACAGTCGGAGAAACTCGGTCATCATGTCCTCCCCGGATGCCAGTTGAATTATCTACCTTCGCTCCTTTTTTCCACAATCTTGTTTTTGAGATCTACCGCCATCTTGGATCTGTGTACTATATGTCCCACGTCCCACCTCCATCCATCCATTCCTATCGAATCGACGAACTACTCTGGACTTGTGGTCCCCCTTCCATTGGATATGTATGTATCCACTTTTGGTACTCGCCTGCGCGCATGGAGCTAGATCTTTTCTTCCGGTCTCTGTTTCCTATTCCTACATATACGGCACAGTTCCTTCAGCACCCATCTCTCTCCATGTACTCTGCCAGCTAGTAGTCTAAATGTACGGCACCCTCGCGGCGACGCCCGCACTCCACTCTTAGTATCTAGTTTTTTTTTTCTCTTCGCAAGTTTGTGAATTTTCCTGCCACCCGGCCATATGTATCGTAGACCAAACTCGGACCCAGCGATCCTCCGCGCAGAATAATGACGACTCTGCTGTTGCCGACGGCTATTCTCCTCCGTCAGATGTCCCTCCCATGACAGCCTCCCAACCTCAACAATTCCACGGTCGGTGGGACAGCCCAGATCCGCACGAGAATGATTTTGCTAGGAGGTCCTTCGTTCGATTCAGGGTCGGGTGATTCGGATACTTCTTTCAATGTTTCTTTTTTCTTTTTGAGGCGTAGAGACTGGGTCGAATGTATTATTGCTCAATAGAATTAGCTCCAAGTAAGGCGAGAGGATGGTTGCTGATACTCTATGGGAGGAATTAAGAGGTAGTAGGCATGGAGAGGATAAAAATAATTCAACGGGGCAACTTATATAGCAAACCCGAGTTGAGAGACAAGCACCCGAGGCACATGGTGTGCGTCTGAGACTTGTAATGATGTTTCGCGACGTTGCATAAAACAGGACTTTCCCCGTTCGATTCGGGGTCGGGTGATAGTCTTTTTCTGATGGTCGTTCGAATTTGCTTTCGCGCTCTCCCCATCCTTCTGGCTGTTTTGGTTGTGGGCCTGCAACACTTTATCCAACACTCATGTCTGGGGAGCAAGACATGATTGAACTTTGGATCTATTGAGAATTTAACCGCTATTTTGCCTCTCGGGGTTTTTTTTGTGTGTGTAGATAATACCCCAGGAATTGAAGGATGATAAGCATCTGAGGCACATGGTGTGCACCTACTTCGTTTGAGATCTGTCGAGGCATATAAGCAGGAGCTCCTCGTTCGATTCGGGGTCGGGTGATGGGGGTCCGCTATCAGCATTTTTTTAAATATCATTTTTTCTTGGTCTTCTTTCGCAATTGGTTCGATTTGCTTTTGTAGTGTTATATTTTCTGTATTTGTGAGACATACAGATTCTTTCCTTTGGTGTCAGGAATCATCTGAGTAGGAGGCAAACCGGGGTTGAACTTGCAACGGGCCAGCTTGAAATTAAGTATCAATTTCTCACCTATATATTACCCGGAGTTGAGAGGTAGACAAGCACCCGAGGCACATGGTGTGCACCTGCTTTACTTAAGATGGTTGTCAATGGAAGTAGGAGGTCCCCGTTCGACTCGGGGTCAGGTGATGGGTATCTGCGGCGTGCGTTTTTTTTTCTTCCTTTTTCTTCCTTTTTTCTTCCTTCTCAGTCTTCTTTCGTTGTTGGCTCGATTTGCTTTTGTAGTGTTATAGTTTCTGTATTCGTAAGACATACAGATTTTTTTTATTGGTGTCAGGAGTCATCTGAGTTGGGAGTTAAGCTCATCCTATTTCAACAGGCCAGCTTGAAATTAGTTCTCACCTATATATTACCCGGAGTTGAGAGATAGACGAGCACCGAGGCACATAGTGTGCACCTGCTTTACTTCAGACTGTCCTCAGAATGTAAGCAGGAAGTCCCTCGTTCGATTCGGGGTCGGGTGATGGGTTTGTGCAACCTCTTTTTTCTTTCTTTTTTCTCGGTCTTTCGTGGTTGGTTCAATTTGCTTTTGCAGTCTTATATTTTCTGTATCCTGGACACGTGCTGAATTTTTTTGTATTCAACATTCATCTGAGTAAGAGGCAAAACCGAGGTTGAACTCATTCTATTATATTTCAACGGCCAGCTTGAGATGAATTCTCAAATTTCTCACCTATATATTACCCAGAGTTGAGAGATAGGCAAGCACCTGAGGCACATGGTGTGCACCTGCTTTACTTAAGACTGTCCTGTCTCAATGTAAGCAGGAAGTCCTTCGTTCGATTCGGGCGGGTGGTTTGGAGTCCCTTTCAGGTAGTGTCCTTTTTTTGTTTTTTTGTTTTTGTTTTTTTGTTTTTTGTTTTTTGATGTTGGTCGTTCGAAATTCCCTGCAAACAGGGCCATACTGTGTATTCATGTAGGTAAAGATCTAGACCAGGACCCGATACACCTGAGTTTAATATTTGTTCAGATTCAGAATATTTGATGTTAAGTCGTAGTCGAGGTACTGCAGCTCGACTTTAGATGCCAGTATATCTCAAGTTCATGGAAGGGAGGCAACCACCCGATGGCACATGGCGTGCGCCTGTTACAAATCTCCTGGAGCTCCCACCATGTAATCAGGAGACTGATGTCCCCGTTCGATTCGGGGTCGGGTGATGCTTATTGGACCAGGGATTTTTTGCTGATTTGTTTTTGTTTTTTGTTCCCTTTATTTCGAGGCGCGCAGCGTTGAGGGTAGATAGTATTTTTCAAGATGAGTGTGGATACGCACATACTCTATGGAAAGAGATGAAGAGACGGCATGAAGAGGATGAAAATACAATAAAATGGGTGCCAGTGGGACGGCGTTGGACGTGCCAGGATAAATTAAGGAATTACTGTAAGTGAGTGAACGAATGAGATAGGAATTGGGACTAGGGTGGCCAGCGGTGCCGAGGGAGAGCTTGAGATCTCAACGCAAGCCTCGGATTAGTATCCCTTGCATTCGCTTAGTTTCCTGCAACGAACACTCGGATAAGTAGCGGGCGTGAGTTATTGAGCGAGGAAACGGCGAAGGGATTCGGATGGTTAGATTGGGGCTGGAATAAGGAGACGTCTTGGTTCTACATGCGAGGATTTGGCCGACCGGAATAAAGAAAATTAAATACAAGGATGCACTTAATGTCGCCCGCTTGAGTACTAGACAGTAGATTTGATTATTGCGTGCAATGGCGAGAGTTCGTAGGCGGTAGAAAATTTGCGGAAAAATATATGCTGCGTTTGCTCTGAAGCTGCACAAAAAAAGAGTCATAGATACCAGCCCACGGTCAGAATTATGGAGCGAGAGAGCACCAGCGAGCGATTGGGACTGATAAATGCCCTTACGCTCGCTTGTTTGTCGTCTGGCACTGGGTGCGCTTCATTGCTGTTCTGTTGTTAGTTGCAGTACCGCGCTCGTCTGTGGTGGTTGGCTGCGCTCGAATGTACTGTGGTGGCCCTTTTCAGCTCTTTTCAGCTCATTGGTGTTTGGGCGCGAGTGACGGAAATGAGAAATATTGCTCTTCGGTCTGATTATTCGGAAAGGGAGCAGGGCAGTGCAGAGCGGGATTAAGCGACGAGAGAGTGGCAGATCTCGCCAGTGAATCTGAAAGGGAGCCTGAGGAGGCCGCGATTGAGCTCATCGTTGTCCAAAATCAAGGAAGAGGGCGGGGAACAATCTAGTGGCCGGACCAACAGCCCATTGCTCGATTTGCGCCATTGCTACCCTGCTGCTGCACTGCTCAACCAACAACGCTGTGTGATATTGCGAATGAAACGAGTACTGGGCATAGAAGACTATAGCGAGGACTCATGGCATATTACTCGCAGCCTCGACTCGGAGCAGCCAAAAAAAAAACCGTTTTAAAAACATGACGATTCACTCCCTCAGGCTCGCTCCCACCGGCCCTCTCCTCTACGCTGGAAGGCTCTAATGGGAATGCTTGCAATGGAGCTGAGGCCATCAGTGGAGACTAATGAAGCAAACGAGGCGCCCGGAAAGAGAAGCAACCCGTAGGCCTCTTCGTCGACCCGCACCCTGCGGAGGGGGTCTACACTGTGCTCGGTGTGGTGCGCTCAGGGTGTGGTCCTGCCGCGTCACCTGTCGCTAGTGCTGCGCATCAGGGCGGAGTCCGACCCTCCCAGTTTTGGAAAGTCGATTAATGCGGCGTAGCCCACTGCCTCGACATTCGCCAGCGCGGGACGCACCTCCCCGCTCGAGTCGCCGACCATGCGGACCTTTGGCGAAGCGACTCGGATGGAGGGGTCGCGGCGGCGTTTGGCGCCGATGCGTCCGCCTCTGCCTTCGCGGGGAAAGATACGTTGGCTGGGATTGCAAGGACCTTTGGCCGTCCAGATGTGCAAGCTCTTTCCAGTACCCGTACGTGGAAGCATACGCACCGAGAACAAGAAGGGGGAAGAGGGAGGGAGGAAAGCGACATGGACAGGGAAGGGGGGAGGGGTGGCGAGGCGGCGAGTTCGACGGTGCTTCAACGGGCACGGACACGGCCACGGTGGATATGGACACGGGCACACGCCGCTGTCGCCGATTTCGCGCTGACTTCGTTCGGATGGGCTCGCCCTCGCCTCTTTCGGCGGTGTTCCCGACGTCATTTTTACTCTCCGCATCCTCTCCGCATTCCACCTTATCCTCGTCCACTTCACTCACCTCCTCGCAAGCCGACTCCGCCTCTTTCCCGCCGACTCTCTTTCGTCCTCTTCCCATCTTCCCTCCCACGCCTCATCGCAAGACACATAAGGAGTAGGCGTACCCGCAGACCGACACGACGCCCTTTCTTCGTACGTCGCGCAACGCGTGCTCAAGGCGGGGCTGCCGATGGGGGAAAGAGGTGTGGATGTGCGGCTGCTTTGGGGGAGTTCCTTTTGAGTGGAGGTGAGCGGAATATGCTCGTATGTATCTTGATTCTCTTTATTTCTTTATTTCTGGCTCCTTTCTTTCCGCCACTTCTTTCCACCACTTCTTTGCTATTCCATGCGCCGCACTGCGTCGGTGCTACAGCTCATGTACCTATTTCCTCTTTCTTCTTTCGCATTTTCGACGTCTTTTGACGCTTTGATTCATCCCCAGCGCTTATTTTACTTTTGCCTTTGCCTTTCTACTCTGTTGCTCTAAACTAGCGCTGACTCACTCACTCTCCTTCCTGCAGACTCTTCACTTCCACCTCCACCCAAACCATGTCCTTTCCTCCACACCCATGCTCTGCTGTACCTACGCCCCCCGCATGCAAAGTCCCACGGACACACCTCTGTCGCGGGTCCTCGCCACCCGCCGGCGTCCACCTGCCTCCCTCCCACATCGGAGCAAGCACGCAGCCAAGAGCATGTACATGAGCAAGAACGCGAACGCACGGCAGTCCCGCGCTCGGCGTCGATGCTGCTTGCTATGGGGATGTTCTTCGCGCGCGCGGTTGGGGAATATGTTCTGTTCACAAGACTGGCGGGACCGCGTGGGGAGGGCGATGAAGCGCGGCAGGGAAGAACGCGAGCCCGAGTCTGATCTTGAGGGTGCCGCGGCGGATCGTGAAGAGGGGCAGGAGGAGAAGGACGAAGGCGCGAAGACCAAGGAGCGCCCGCAGATCCCGCGCTCGGCTCCACACCCCCTGGCAAGGCGGGTGGGTGTGGGAGACCTTCGGGTGGGTGGACGCGAGCTGGGAGGGGCGTCGTCAGCACCAGCAGCACCAACAGCATCTCGGCTGCATGGCTCGCAGGGTGTGGGCGTCGTCTCGTCTTTCCGCGACGAGGAGGAAGAGGGAGAGAGTCGGGATGGTGGTGGGAGTGAGAGGGTGGGGGAAGGAAGGAGGGGCCGCGATGATGCGCGCGACGCTGTCTGCCTCGTCGAGACCGTGGGCACTTACCGGCTTGGGTTCGAGTGGGTCGCTGGCGTCGGAGGTGTCGGAGTTGATTGCGCGGCCTGAATACGAAACAACACAGGGCTGGGGAGGGGAGTCGCCTTCCGCCTTGTCCCTGCGATCGAAAGGCACATCCACTGCGTCTACATCGACATCTCCCGAGCTTGAGATGATGTACCCGCGTTCCGAGCCGTACCCCTTTGAGTATCCAAGTATCTGCGCGTGTATTCCTGCGAGGACGGTGCGGACGGGGACGACGAGTGCATTGGGAGCGAGGACGGCACCTCACGCATGGTTAGGGTTGGGTACCCGTTCCCCCTCTCGGCGTCGGGGCCCCATGTACGTACCATATCGGAGCATTCACCCCACTTGGACTTTCAATTCGGGCTTTGCTTTTTCTCTCTCGCCTTCCGGTTTTATTTTTTCAGTTCACTTGTCGGCATTCGGATACGTATCATAGGTCTTTCAAAACAGGTCAAAGTACATACCTCTCACGGTGCCCTATTTATTCTAAGAAGACTGGCAAGATTTTCTGAAACTCCGCGATCAATATTGATTTGACCGAGGTTCGCGTGATTTCACTCTCGGGTCTCTTCTGCCACGGCAACTGAAGTCGTCCGTTTATTCCTTGCATCAATACTAAGACTCGGATGTGCTTAACCATCGGTCTTCGATATCTTGGTCCAGTTCTGGGTCCTCGGCCCGCCCATGATGTGACCGGCTGTATGAAAACATGGCAATCACAACAAGAATCGTCTCGAGTACAATTGAGATAAATTCAGAAACGATAATAAACGCAACTCACATTGGTTGGATTTTTCATGGGGCTCCGTTCTTGCTGGCTTTGCGAGCGTGCAAGCCTAGACAAGACTACCCATAAGTTTGGCGCAATCTTCTTCACCCGAGCAACCATCTGAGGAAAAGATATTCCAGTCAAGTGCTCCTCTTTCACGTCGTCACCAGCGGGAGATTTGAACGCTTTCACGAGCTGTTCCATTTCTTCTTCGAGGATCTGTTGCGAGCAATCAAACGCGAAATTCTGCATCACCGCTCTCGCCCCTTTGGGGCGTTTCTTTTTCCCAGAGCGGGACCGTGGAGGCTTCCACCACCGCCGCAAAATTGCTGGTAACTCCGCGCTATTCAGAAGTTGTGTGCGGTCCACCCGGATCTTCGCATTCTGGGTACATTCTTCATCTTCCCAGCTGATGCCATCCAAAAGATTTGCTAGAGTGATCCCCTGTCCATCCATGAAGACAAGGATTTTCCAAATTTTCTGAGCTCGAGCTCCCAGAGGCATTGACGGCGGCTGATTTGGGATAGATGTACTATCGGGTCCTAGCTCGGGCTCATCCTCGGACTCGGATTCTGGGGAAATGGGATCAGGGCCAACTCCGGAGTCATCGGATTCAGGCTCTGAGTAGTCAGGATCTTCATATGGGTCATCGAAGATATTCGGGGGCGGCATTGGAGGGGCGGGAGGGCGGCGGGCGGGCTCACACAGATGACAGATTGATTAAATTCGTGATTGATAAGACAATCTGGTCACGCTGTGACAGCATGGGGGGTGTTACTATACGAAATGCCCCAGACGTTCCGGTGCCTTCTGCGTCCATCATTCTTAAGCGAAACTCGCGTGGCCCGGATCACCGGAATGTCTGGGTTACCGAGACAGACTGCCACCCTACGCCCATTGCCGCCATACTGACGCCCCCTTGCCGCCCCCTTGACGCCCTGTTGACGCCTTTTGCCGCCCCCATTGCCCCCTTTGGCGCCCCACTGACGCCCTTATTGACGCCCCCATGAAGGAAAATGTTGAGTCTTCACAGGCATACCAGTGCATCCCATGAACCAAGTCTATGCCTTGCTCGTCGTGTGGGAGAGAGTGAGAGAGGGTTTGGGGACAAAACGAGGATCGAATTGGTCGCCAGAGCTCTCTCGCTCGGCCCGTGAGGGACCGCGCTCGAGCCAAGGAGATGCAGCAGAGAGCCAGCGGCTCAAGAGACTGCAGGAGGAGCAGCGGCCACATGAAGACGAGCAGACAAACTCAGGACACGGTTCCTGGGCACGTCGAGGTAGAGCTTGTAAGCGTCACTGCGCCAGTGGCCGAGCAGCTGAATCTCAAAGTCGGCATAGCCAGCAATGGCAGCCGCCGTAGCGGCGCCACGCCGGAAACTATGACCCGAGTAGCCAGACTGGTCGAGACCGATAGCAGTAATGCGGGCTTTGAGAGTGCGGATAAATTCTGCACGGCGGAGGGGGGAAGAATCGGCTTTGGCGAAGAGTGGGGCGGTAGGAGGGAGGGGATGGATGGCAAATAGATGCTTCATAGCGCGGACAGGACAAGTGGAAGGGGAGTTGGGTGCAGAGGCGATGACAATTGTGACACCACCGCGGAAAGGATCGGTCTTGGAGGCGGGGATAGTGAGCTCCATGTATTCAATACCACCGTCCTCGAAGAACCGGATCGAGTCCCGCGTGAGGTGGATGGCGGCGTCAAATTTGGCGTGATCACCGACGGTGAACTCGCTGCATCGAAGAAATCCGGCCCAAGCCAGATTCTTGGCCACATCGAAGATGGCATTGTCAATGTCCGAGAGATCCCTGGCCACGAGTCCGAGACGGAGGAGGATGTCGAGAGTAATGGGGAGCTTGGGCTTTCGATCACGGTCGCCTTGAAATCGCTTGATGCCCCGAATTACACGCTGCAAGGCAGGGGAGTGGCAGATCTCGAAAGGAAGGCCTGCATTGACATGGAGGGAACGAACGGCGGAGAGGTAGCCTTTAATTGTTTTGTGGAGGATGGGCCGATCCTTGCTGGCGAGATGAGCCGCCCAGGCCATGAGGCCGATTTCAGTGGCTGGAAGGAGCTGGCCCGGGGCGAAAGCGTACTGCGGGTTGAGCCGGATAAAATTGAGGAACGATCGTTGGGCGGAGGTATAAGTTTCCCGAGTGGAGGAAGCAAGTCCGTGCCAGAGGAAAAATGCGACTTCTCGAGGGAGGTGAGCGTGCATCGTATACCAGTGATCCGGGACTGCGGAGTTGAGGATGTTTGGCAGAGCTGTGGAGCCAGCTGGAACAGGCGGCTGTACTGGAAACGAGAGGCAGCGTCAGCGAGCGCGTTCGCATGTGTGGGAATCCAGACAGCAGAAAAAGTGAAATGCAGGACGGAAGAGAGCAGAATAATCTGTCTCAAAACACCCATGCCTGGAGCGGATCGCGCTGTGTTGCCTGTCAGCCACTCAACCACCGCCTGGTTATCACACTGGAAGACGACATGGGTGCCAAGCCATGCGTCGCCCCAACGGAGAATCGCCTGCAGAATAGCGAAGATCTCCTTAAATTGAATGTCGCAGCTGCGGTAGCGCCTGGGACAGCGCGCGGAATACCACAGATTTTTCCAAACCCCTCCGACACCTTTACGCCCACTCGCATCGGTCGCAACAAAGATCTCGGGGCGAGCTGGCTGGATGAGCTGGACGCCGTTCCAGTGCGCACTCAGGGCCAACCACCAGCTGATGTCGGAGCGTGCACCGGAAGGGATGTGCCGGTGCTCGAAGGGTGAGGAAAATTTGGTGGAGAAGTCGATCAAGCGCCGAATAAAGGCGCGGGAGCGTGGAATGACCTGCGAGCTGAATTGGAGGAAACCGACAAGCTCCTGAACCTCCCCCAAGGAACAGGTGCGCTTACAGCCCCAACCATCCAACAAGTCGCGAAGGTATGAGAGTTTGTCCTCGGGTAAGCACGCCTCCATAGCATCCGAGTCCAGATCAAGACCAAGAAAATCAAGATGTGTGCATGGCCAGAATGTCTTCTCCTCCTGGAAATGAAGTCCAAGCTCCTCGCCAAGAGCAAGGATCCACTCCACCGCTGCACGCGCAACGGCGGGGTCGGTCTCAGGATGAAAGACCAACCAGAAGTCGTTGAGATAGTGACGGAGACGAGACGGAATATGACGGGAAATGATCCAATGCAGAGCTTCAGAGAAAAGGTTGAAGATGTACGGAGCAGAGCGCAGGCCGAACATGAGAACAAGTGCGTAGTAAAACGAGCCGTCCCAGAACATGCCCATGTGGTGATGGTCCGCAACCCTAATAGGGATATGGCGGAAAGCGTCCTTGAGGTCTAACTTGACCATCAAGGAACCTCGGCCGGAAAGACGGAGGTCAGAGACGGCGCGCTCAAACATATCATAAGAAATGTGAGCTTCAACGTCGGGAATACCGTCATTGACGGAGGAGCCACGCGGCCAGGAGAGGTGGTTGATCATGCGAAGCTTGCCAGGCTTACGCTTGCGCTCAACAACACCAAGAGGTGAACAACGGAGTTCAGGGAGGGGTGGGGAAGGGAAGGGACCAGCAGCAGCGCCCTTCGCGACCAGGGTGGACATCGCGTCGGACAGGAACTGACTGTGCTCCCAAGCAGACTTGAGATTCTTGACCGGTTGACCGAGTTCAGGGCTGGAAAATCCAATATTGCAACCGAAATCAATTATCTGGAGTATAGATGATACAAAGGTGCGGTCGGGATAATCTTCTAAGTAAAAATCCCAAGCGCTCCGATTGAGAGATGAAATGACGCGCGGCTGGCCGTGATTAAGGGGTAGAGGGGCATTGCAGTGCGGGGAGGTATTAGGGCGGAGCGGCGGCGGGGGGAGGGAAGGGAACAGGAGCTGGTGTGGGAGGCGAGACTGGAAAACAGATGGCTGAGATGAATTTGCAGGGACGGGAAAGGAAACCGGAGACTGCTGGCCCGAGCGAGTGAGCTGAGCAGCATGGGCGCGAGCTCGACGGCTCGCTCTGCCAGAAACCTAGGTCTTCTTGGTGCAGGCAGAGCTCGGTGGTCTCCCTCGCATGTGCGGCAGACATGCCGACGCTTGGACGGGCACGGCGAGGACTTGCAGATCCCGTTGTTCCAGTCATAGCACACCTGCTGCTCCACAGGCAGCGAAGACGTCTTCTTGGCTTTAGAAGAGGTGCCCTTGGTGGTAGACTGCGTGGAGGACGACGGTGGAGGAAGGGGGTGCATGTAAACAATGCGCGAGAGCAGGCCGTGGTCGGGGCGAGCCCAGCCCGAATAATCGCCAGCCTTCATGTCCCAGAGACGAATGGTGTGAAATTCGACGTGGTATATGACCACAGCGGACCACTTGTACTGCTGGTGGAGCTCCGTGAGGTGGGAGACATAATCCGAGAGGGAGCGGGTGATGAGAAGACCTCCCAAGGCTTCCCGGACGATGCAGCAAAAGCCCCGAGCACTTCGAAGTACTTGAGCAGCGGGCGAAGGAGGGCGTGGAACGAGGGGAAGTGCTTGAGCGCGAGCGCGTGCTCGGTGGAAGGGGCAGACGACGGCGGGGCGACATATTCCTGGCGAGCAGCAAGTGGGACAGCAAACGCGGCAACTCCAGTGGCGCGAACGCGTGCGAGACGATGTCCAAGATGATCTTGGACTCGATGGAGGGAAAGAGCAGGTAAAGACTTACCACCAAATTCCGTCGTTGCACCAGAGCCCGTGAAAGGAGGGATGACCGGCGGTGGAGGGTGGCGGCACTTGATTCTGCTGCTGTGTGAAACGCGCTGGCAAACGCCGCGATGGCGGCTAACGTCTCCGGCGTGAGTGAGGCCAGGGGTGTGGGGATAGATGAAGGCTCGGGGTCGGGCATGGCGTCGAGGTGGAAGTTGTCGAGTGTGAAAGAGATATCGTCGATCAAAGGATCGGCGTTGTGATCCGCTGATGGCGATGACGCGCGAGACGCGACTGGCGAGGATTCAGGGGAAGAGACAAGTGGCGTGGGAGGGGAAGGTGGCCTGCGTGACGCAAAACGACCGCCGACGCGAGGCTGGGTTTTCCAGTGACTAGTGGCAATTGTTGCTCGATGTCCTCGGAAGACAGAAAAAAGAGAATCTAGTCTATCGAGCTGTGTGAGTGTAGGTAGAAGAAGAGGACGAGTATCTACAAAGGTGAAAGAGCATATATATATATGTGACGACAAAGAGAGCCGAAAGGGGAAGACGCGACGCGTCGCGTTGTGTCTCGCCTGCATAGACCGTGTTTGGCGCGTCAAACACCTCTTATATGCCGAAGGTCTCCATTATTGAAGTGCAGCATACCACAATGTATTAATAACGGCGACACCCTCGGAAATGAAGAAACTTCTATGAGTGACGCCCCATTGACGCCCCCGGGCATCAAGGGCGTCACTTGGCGTCACTTTCACTTTGCCCGCTGCTTTCGAATCCAATCTCTTCTTTATTTCGGGATCGGGTACAGTGTTAAAACCCGGTTCCGAAAAAAAAAAAGATTGACTCAGTATTATCGGGCCATCAGAGGGAATTTGATTAATGAAAGTGCTCTATGCGGAACTATATACCTTCGAATGTGTGCACAAATTTTTTCATATTTTTTGGCCCCGTCGTTGTGTTGCACGGTGCCATCACTTATTTGGCCAGTTTTGGAGTTTGACCCAGATCCGAAAACTTCAATCAGAATGGTCCTTTCACTCACTCTCTCTGCATTCTTTTGCCCTCACACACCCTCACATGCTTGCAGATACCTCCCACAGGAAATATCTGGGCTGTTCTCGTGGGACAGACCCCCAGAGGGATTGATAGACTGAACAACTCAAATCTACCTACAACCGCCAGGCCAGAGAAGACGTGTGCTCATCCCTGTCACCTACCTTGACCGGGCATGGTCCGAAACATCTGAGCAGTACCCCATGATACAATACTCGGTCTGTAAAAGATCCTAGATGTGAATGATGTACTATTGTCCTCAGAATATAGTCGCCATCAATGAGATTTAGCCATTTTTGGCAATTGTTTGATTTTTCGCTCACGCTCAACGGACCCAATACTGATTTTTTTGTACATTACATTACTCATAGGCCTTGTGGCTATTCCACGAAAAAGAAGCAAGCCGAACACGCCTGGGGTTCCAGCTAAAAATGGATTTTTTTTTCGGATCCGGGCATTTTTCGGATCCGGGTTTTGACACTGTACCTAGTTATTTATTAAAATAGTCTCGAGTTCGAATTTGCTTCCCAGGTATGTGGACGTCAATATTAATTACAAAACGAAGCCTACTGCTCCTACATACCTCCAATAACTCATTACAGCATATTCAGATTGAAAACACGGTAAGATGAACTCAACGAAACCCTCAATTCAACTCATCAAGCAGCAATAAAGTTATCTCTGGTTCAACTTTTGAGGCCATGGTCGGCGCCGGACCTGATATTCTGTTTAACAATGTGCTGTTATAGAGAACAAAAGCAGTTCCATTCAAGTTATGTTGAAGCAATCCGCGCTGTTTGCAGCCACAGGTGACTGCTGATCGAATGAATATTGTTTTGAGATTTCTTCAGACCCCTTCAATATAAGTCTTGTGAATAATGATCATCCTACGCAGTTCATTTCCCGTGCTGGCTGTACTATTCGACAGGATTCCCTGTTCTTCAGGAATTTTCGTTGTGGCGTCGCATACCAGTCGGTAGTGAACAGGTACCTTGAGATGTATTTGCAGGAGACATTTTGGGCCCATTTTTCTGGATGGTATTGGAGGCAAATATACAGGAAAACCGGCTTCGTAGCAGCGCTTGACGATACGAAAGGGAATTCCACAATATGATGAGAGTGTGACGCTGCGTCAGTGTGATATTGCAGCGTCAATCACCACGTCAACGGAAAACGTCACAACGTCAGTCAAACGTCAGTGCAACGTCAAAACGTCACTTTCACCCTGCCCACGCCGTTGCCTTATTAGGTGTGTCGTTATGCGCAGGGATATCAGGGCACATGTTAGTGTGTCAACGTTTCAAAGCAGCCGTTGTGATTCATTGAACGTTTTCTCTCCCGTTATAGCTAGATTGGGGCAAATGGGGCTATACTGGGAGATCATTGCGCAGTCCTAAACACTGATGGGTTCTAAAATCGTTTCCCCAGTGCCATCGTTTCCCCGCCCAAGGCACACAGATCACGCCGATACTCTGCAAAGTCCTCTGCCCTCGTTATCAGAAATGGTCGGACTCGATCGAAGTCATGCACAAGTTCTGGCGTTCAGATGGGTAAGCTGTTTACATACTTTGCATCCACAAAACCGATGTATTTGGGTTAGAATACTCAAACTGTGAGGATGTTTGAAACTGCCAAGAGGATGGTGAAAGACTGCAAAGCAGCGATAAACATTTCCAACCTGGATACAGCCATCTACCTCTTACGCCACGTGGTCTACATAACACTCAGACAGCCAAAGGAGTGTCCAGAACAAACAGAATGTCTGCATCTGCTGGGGAAAATCTTCTTGATGCGCTTCAGCTACATGGGTGACCTTAAAGACTGTTGGTCGGCTTTCCATCTACGTGTGGGCCTCCTCGTTGCCCCGATCTCCGATAATCCACGGATCATTGAAATTGTGCGTGATTCTGTGCTAGTGCCCACTATCATTGAACATCCCGAAGATTCAAGAGTTCGATCTCTTGGACTGGGAGGCAGAGGACAATGTCACCAACATATTGTCCTGTGCCCGTAGCCTTTACAACGCTTGTCACCTCACTCACATCGGGGAGGCTACTCTTAACACCGCTATCAACATCCATTGCAAAGTGCTGTCCTTGCGAAGCCCATCCGATCCATCCACTTGGAAGTCAATTGCTGCACTTTGTGACGCCCTGTTCCTACGATTCCACACCACTTATCAGCCAGAAGAGTTGCAGCTATTATTCCTTCTATCACGGCGGCTGTTGTCCATCCATATCAATCAGTGGATGTTTCTTGGGGCTGCACTTATTACGGACCGCCGACCAAACCATATCAGGGAGGCCATTCAATTGTTCCGGAGTGCAGCACAACGTGATACAGAGATGAGAGAGCTTTTGAACAGTGGAGCACATTCTGTTGAGCTGTACTCACAGACCAACAATATCGAGGATCTCCAGAGAGGACTCTCCACCCTGATACGTGCGACATTCCATATCTCGTGGGGGCATGAGCATTTTCTAGTTGGAGCTTCCAATTTGTGCATTGCTGTCAGTCATCATCAGAACAGCGATGCCATTTCAGGCCTTCAAGTTGAGGATATCATCAAAGTACTTGATTCTGCCTTGGCTACCCAGCCTGGGGCAAGCGAATCCCATCACTCCACATTCACCCAGGGTCTAATCACAGTCTTACTGAAAAGATTTAATCAAACAGACAATGACACGGACCTTCGAGCCATAGCGGAGCTCCAGTCCATGGACCTGTTTTTTTCAAGCAAACATTGTTTGCCACTGTCTGATTTGAGAAACCTTGTAGAGACATTAACTCTCATATTCGACCGTACTGGGGAGATGAAATCCCGTGACACGGTAATTGGCATGCTCTACAAGATGCTCGAGTTACAAGGCTCTTTGCATCCACAGCAATCACAAACACTTATAAGGATGGGCCGGCTCCTTATACTCCGATTCAGGGACAGTGGTGCCCTCGATGATCTGAACACTGCCATCACCCACTACCGTGAATGCCTCATTCAGAGACCAAACCCGGATTCAAGCCGTGCCCATGCACTCAAAAGCCTTGCATTGGCCCTCAACCTGCGATTTGAGATCAGTGGACACGAGGAAGATCTTGATGATGCAATTGAACTGAATCGGGAGGCAGTATTTCTGGTGCCCAGCCCCCACCCTGACCGTGGTGACTACCTGGATAATCTGGGCAACAAACTTGTCGGTCGCTTCACCAAGAAGGGGAATATAATAGATCTTAACCACGCTATCAAACTTTATGAGGAGGCTTGCGATTTGTTGCCGGTCTCCCAAGCAATCAGTTATAGACCCCGGTTGAACCTTGCCTCAGCTCTTGCAATGAGATTCAGGTTGAGGTCTGAGCACAATATACAAGATCTCAATACTGCCATCAGACTCTGGAATGAAGCTCTCGCTCTATCCCCCACTCCCTATGACCGACCCCTCATTCTCCATAATCTAGCAGCTGGCCTTAAGGAACGCTCCTGGGAAACTAAAAGTGTGGAAGACCTGGACACATCCATCAGTCTGTACGAGGACGTGGTGCGGTTGACCCAGGCACCCGGGTTAACTTTCCGGCATGCATCTGCACTGCATAACCTTGCAGTCGTTCACGGTGTTCGATTCCGGCACACTAACAACAGTGGAAACCTTGAATCAGCGCTCAAAATATTGGAAGATGCTCTGGCATGGGTCCCAGCCTCAAGCCCCACCCGGGGTTACTTGCTTCTAAACAAGGCCAAGTACCTGATTCTCAAGTACAAATCTTGTGGAGAATCACGGTACATTGTTGAAGCGGTTTCCAGATATCGGGAAGGGGCTACAGCGGACTACGTACCTCTTCAACGCCGGTTCGACATATGTCAGGATTGGGCCGAAGATGCAGCTGAATTGAATCATGAATCTGCCGAGGAAGCCTATCAGCATGTGACTGAACTTCTGCCTCAGTTGGCCACGCTCGGTCTCGATGTTGAAAGTCGACGTGGTGCCTTGGCATCTGTGAATCCTGGGCTAGCATCAAATGCGGCAGCTGTGGCTATTAGTAGGAACCAGCTGGTGAAGGCCATTGAGTTCCTTGAATCCGGCCGGTCGATCTTCTGGTCCCAGGCACTCAGACTCCGAACTCCCCTCGATGATCTCAAACATTTTGCTCCGGAGATGGGCCAGAAACTGTCCGAAATTATAAGACAGCTCGAACACGGCTCCCATCGTGACCTGTCCCGCCGTGAATCCTTATTGCCCGATTCCTTGGAGCAAACTTCATTCGACAATGATGCAAAGTACTACCAGAGGCTTAATTCGGAGTGGGTTCAGGTTGTGGATGAAGTCCGACAGTTTCCGAGGTTCGAGGGATTTCTACGCCAGCAACCTCTTTCAGAATTACGCATGGCAGCAGCTGGGGGGCCCGTCATAATTCTGAATGCAAGCAAGACGTCGTGTTGCGCATTGGTGTTGACCTATTCTGAGGATATAAAGTGTATTCCACTCCCCGACATCACCCTGGGTGTTGCGAAGCTTCTCGTCACCTATCTAAGGGCACCACCCCGCTCCACCATAGATGAGCTCTTTGCTCAGCTCTCGCTGTCGTATGACTCCGGACGGTGTTCTGCACTGGAGACTCGGCTCTTTTGGCAAAGGGAAGGTGGTGATATCGACCACCTAGCCGTTGTGTTAGCTGAACTTTGGAGATCAGTCGTCAGCCCAATCCTTCGCGCGCTGGAGTTCAAGGTACGCTTGAGGATTCCAGCTTCCTTCTCACTTGACCTGATGGACACCCAGAAATCTAGCAATCCACCTCGATTGTGGTGGTGCCCCACAGGACCATTCAATTTTCTTCCAATCCACGCAGCAGGACTGTACGACAAGGATACCACCGAGTGTGTGTCTGAATATGTTGTCTCATCGTACACACCTACTATATCTGCCCTAATCCACCGGCGTGTTGAAAATAGTGTGCCTTTCAAAATGACGGCAATAATTCAACCGGAATCCACAGGATCTTCGTCTTTACCAGCCACCAGGGATGAGCTGCGAAAGATTGAGGAAAGGGTCCCTGCAGAATGGCTAACTTGTCTAGGCGATACCACGGGGGCGACCATTGAGACAGCTCTGTTCCACCTTCGAGACTCATCAGTGGTTCACTTTGCATGCCACGGAATCCAGGATTTTTCCAACCCACTCAATAGTGGGCTTCTTCTCGACGACGGTCGTCTCCGAGTATCTCAATTGATGCAGAAATCAGAAGAAGTAGGCTCATATTCCCGGATCAATGGGATGTCGTTAGCATTCCTCAGTGCCTGTGAAACGGCAAAGGGAGATGAAAAGCAGCCAGATGAAGCGATGCATCTGGCTGCAACTCTTCTGTTCGCGGGCTTTCGGGGAGTGGTGGCAACCATGTGGTGAGTCACAGTTTTCCTCAATAAGACATAGATCCGATGATTTCAATAGGACAATAGTGGATCACGACGGCCCAAAGGTAGCGGACACATTTTATGAACATTTGTTTCGAGACTGTGACCCCAGTTGCGATCCGCCCGTGACACCCGACCTTACGCAAGCCGCGAATGCGCTTCATCTTGCTCTGGGAAAGCTTCGACAAGAACCAAATATACCACTCAGTCGTTGGGTGCCTTTTGTACATTATGGCCTATAGAACTCAATCAGAGTCGTATCGTTTGAATGCAAAGGTTGTTCATGAGTATCAGGAGCGTGAGATCCAGAAGGTCATGGAGACGAACGACTCACACGGTGAAGGCGATTCAGGGATTAGTGTCGTTCAAAGTTAGCCTTTTCGCGTTCCTTTTCGTGCTCCTTTTCGTCTCCTTTTCGCCATTTTTGCGCCAAAAATGCGAAAATGAAACAAAAAGGAGAACAAAAAGGAGTGCAAAAAGGCCAACTTTGAACCCCCCCCCTCCTGTATTTTCAAGAAGGAAGCCTAGTAGGAGAGTTTTCCTTCTCTTGAACACATTTCGGCAGTCATCGGCAAGGGATCTGCCGTTGAAACTCCGAGCCAGCCGAGCAGGCGATCAGTGCACCCGTGTTGTCTCAGAACACCGTGCACGCGAGCTGCTCCAGTCTTGTGATCAGTGTCTGCATGTCTCTTAGGAGCTTTAGGTATTTAGCAGGTGCTCTAGCCACTTTCGCAACGGGGAGTGGTTCCACCGCGAATGGCACTGGACTTTGCGGGTGCCTTTTTACGCGATTTTTCGGAGAGGTCCAGCCCATGAAATGTACAAATGGTATTCACTAACAATGGGTAGTAGCTAATAGGATAGAGAATGTGTGATGAGAAGGTATGGAGGGCCGGGAAAGGACAAAGGGAATGATGGGATCAAAGCCTGGTGCGGAGTTCCAAATATCGGCAGAAGAAGGAGGACAAGTAGGACGACAAAAAGGAGCATTTTGGCGAAAATGGCCTTGCGAGCTCATTTTCGCCAAAATGCTCCTTTTCGTGGTTCCTACTTGTCCCCCTTCTCGTTCAGGAAGATGAACAGGAAAATGAAAAGGAGACCAAAAAGGAGCCGAAAAGGAGAACTTTGAACGAGGCTATTGTCCGGGCCGGAAATATTCGACCTATTCTTTGGTCAATCTTTCGCCTGACGAGTGAGAGGGGAACAAATCCTACTGCTGGTACGCAATCCCCTTCAAATAATAAATCCTGCTTAGCCTAGCGTTTAAGCCGAGAAATCCAATTAGCGGCCCATAGTCGCGCTGGTTTAAAATGGGTGAAAGTCGTAGAGACACCGTACTCGCGAGAGTTGTAGGTGGATGCGAGGCCAACATTGACACCTGTGAATCGGGATTACACTGGGCTCATGGGGACTCATAAAAGAATGTGAATTATTCACTGAACTAGTTGGTACCCGTGAATAGATTCACAGGTATTGTGTCTTTAGCTGTCAGTTGTTCCCAGGTAGGTTTTGCTGGTACCAAGTCGGCCCTTTTGGAACTTGGTTTTTCCCAGTTTCCCGTTAGCTATTCCCAGTTTCCCATTGGCTTTCCCAGTCTCCCGTTAGCTGTTCCCTGTTTCTCGTTGGTTGTTCCCAGTTTCCCATTAGCCCGGTCCTAGTTTCCCGTTGGCTTTCCCAGTTTCCCGTTAGCTGTTCCTGATTTCCCATTCGCTGTTCGCGATTTCTTGCTAGTTGTCCCAAGTCTCTTATTGGTTTGCTCCCCATTGCCCATTCGCTGTTATCCGTGGTATGTTTGATTTGTTCCTTGGCCGTTGTTGGTTGTGCCGAGTTGAGGTAGTCTTGGCTGGCATTGATGCCGCTGTGCGGAATGTTACGATGTTACGATTTTGAACACCACCTATTCAACATACATCAATGAGGATAGGGCAAAGCCCGTCCACGGTGGGCTGTAAATAAAATAATTTCATCGCGTCTTTTCCTTCGTCCGCCCTCTAACCTCGTCCGGACTGGTCTTCAACCGCTTCTTCGCCCTCGGACATCCAATTTGGGTGGCCGTCTGGACATGACATTACGGCCTCCTGATAAACTGAAAAACGTCTGTTCAGGTCTTCGAGCTCGCCGAGCCGCTCAAAACGATTTCCAAGGCACATGCCGAGGGTGACCAGGGCGTAGGATTTTTCTTTGCCTGTGCGAGATAATTGAACAGCCTCACTCGACACCGAGATGGACTGGTCGTGATCCCCGAGGTCCCCGAGCCGGTCCGAGCAAGTTTGCAGGGCTACACCAAAACTTGCCAAACACTTTGGCTTGGCTGGATGACCAGTAGGAAAAAACACCACAGCATCTTCCAACACCAACAAGGACTCATTGATGTCACCGAGGTCACCAAATCGGTAGAACCGCTCCTGGAGAGCACCTCCCGAGTTGTGCAAGCACGTGGCCCTATCAACAGGGTCGACGAACAGCGCAAGAGCTTGCTTGGACACCGAAACAGCTACGCCGATGTCCTGATATCGCCGAGCCGCTGAAAACGATATAAGTGGGAATTGGCGAGATTAACTAGGCTCGTAAACTTGTTAGGTGACAGCGCAGAGCTCTTTTTCAGCAGTGCCACAGCTTTGTTTATGTCTAGTATGTTATCGAGCCGTTCAAAGCGAAACCACAGCGCACGCCCTAGATCCAATGTAGATATTTTGCTCCTTCAGTTTTTTTTCTAATATAACACTGCAGAAGTTGAAGAAGGCAAGCACGCGAGGTGGGTGATCCATCTTGGAGCAACTTTTTCTTTCTCTCTTCTCGACTCTTAGGGTGGGTTCGATTTTCCTTTATCTCATTATAACTATTTTTTTTGTGTGTCAGACATGACTTGAGACAAAATAAACAATGTTGGACTCATCTATTTCAACGGGGCAACTTGATATTGAGTTGAAAGCTGGCCTGTATATTAACCTGAAGTTGAAGGATGGTAAGCACCAAGGCACAAGGAGATGGCGATTCTGGTTCGATTCTGAGCGCCAGAGTCGATGTCAGAATCGACATCAGAATCGAACCAGAATCGATTTGGAAAAGATGTTTGACTTCCCCTATTTACTGGCGGATACAGAATCTCGAAATTCTCAGAAAGAACGTGAGCCCGGAAGTATACCAAATCTACATAAATTTCAGACATTCCATATACTTTGTATACTTTCGGGTACTCCCGGGATACCATGAGTATACCTTGGTCTTGCTTACCTGATATGCAATTTTACGGTGCAGTATACTGGTGCGCTTCGCATGAAAAGCCCAGTAAATTGCCGCAACCATATTGTTTGATCCGGGATCAAGACGGCATCTCGCACCGCACACGAACAGTCAGTTTAAAGCTTACCGTCGCCGTAGAGCACCTCGGAGATGATCACCTTCGTGTTTCTATATACCTGAATCATCTAGGAGGTAGAGCTTTTCAGGCTATTATGTTGATTCAGTGATTCCGAGTCAAGAGGGCTGGAAAGACGATAACGCCGTGCGCGAACACCAAGGAGGAAATGAGCGTGGTCCCAAAAATCTATTTCAATGACTATCCCTCAGTTTTTGTACGGCCCATTCCGCCCTTGGACGCGTGGTTCAGTCCTCTCTGCGCACTGCCAAATTCATTGCCGTTGAGTTGCCGCTAATGCGGATCAAAAGGCTCGATGAAAATTTCAAGTCAGGTCTACGGAGTATACATTAGTTGACTTTCCATAAGCTTAGATAAATGCTGGGGAATATTTTGAAGCTTTGCCGAGACAGCTGTCGGGACCCCATCACTTCGGAGGCACGAAAACGTACAAGGTTTGCTCGAAATTTAAGAAATTCTAGAGAGGGGTAGCGACCCCCCTTCAGACTTTATTGCTTGGAAGAAACTAGTTTGGCGGTATGCACAAACACTCCGTCCGCTTCCCAAGCCGCCAAGTGCCCAAGTTCTGTTGAGAAAAATGCCATGGCCTCCCATTCCTCATCGGAGTTCGTTCCGGTCCTTCTTCAAGGGTGAGAACCAAATTGATTAAAATATTCTTTCTTACGGGAATTCAGGCCGTTGCTGGACAACTGGAATATCCTATTAATGGATGCCATCACTGGCACCCTCAACTAAGCTCAGAGAATATTCTATCCTTATGGAAAGTCACCCATTGTCTACCAAAGTCTACAAAATATATGAAGGCTACGGTTTTTTCTCTGAGTATACAGAATATGCCCAAGGATACCAAAGTCTACCAAATCTACGGTATACTTTGGTACACTTCTGGATTCACGTATGTTCTCCAAATTCTGGGGTCAGATTTTTTTTTGACAAGTTGTACAAGAGCAAGACTCTGATTTTGACCATTTTCAGGTTGTACCGACAAACGCGTCCACTACACGTTCAATCATGGGGCACTTGAACTGGAAATTTGGGAGGAGGAGGTGTATATAGGGGAAATCTAGGATATCAGCCGGACGCGAAGCCGACGGGCAAGCAGTCGTTTTCGAGCTGCTTCGAAGCAGGATCTGATGGATTTTGGCCGGGGCAGCCGAAACGTGCTTTTTTTGCACCATACAATATTTTCAGATGGAGCAGTGGTGGGGAAAAGTTTGACCGGGAGAAAATATGCATCGGAAGGGGTACTAATAGGACCCTTGGATTGGCCTATAGTATTCAAATACCGGCATGATACACGTAGCATATGTATGCATTGACAAAAATGGCTCGTCCAGGGGGGAGAATATACTGTAACTAGACGAATTGGGGCAAACAAGAGTTGGAGGCAAGATTGGGCCGCTTTGGAGTCAGTGTGTACTGTGATGTATATTCAGCTACGCATTGTTCGAAAAATCGAATGTTGTAATCAAGTACAGAAACACTGGTAAGGCTAAGAAAGACTCTAGTTCACCGGCCGGGCCTCAACCCCACGATGAATGCGACGACCAGAGCTATCAAAAGAATGGTGCTCCCCAGCACTGCCAGCGAGGTCGCCCAGATCTCAACTGGCTGGTTATAGAGCACGAAACAGAAAGCGCCACCGATCAAGCATCCAAGCCCCGCGAGAATGAGCGTCGAAACAGTCAGATCAGCTGCAAACCCCAAACTAGTGCGGAATCCAGATGCCGCCAGCTGATCGGTCGTGTAGCGATAGTCCAAAAGGAAGTGCTTCAAGGCGTCTTCTACTTTAGACTCCTCCATGGTTCGTTCCACGAGATCCGCCGACTCGTTGAGAGACTCTGAGATCGCATTCCACATCCGCGGGCTGGTTAGCGGTTGGAATATCACGACTTCCAAAAAGCCGAGATGATGTACAAGAGCGAGGGATTCGTGAGAGTCAGATATTTTTTTCGCGATGTCAATGAGCCCTTTGAGGGACACATCTCTTTGCTGCAACAATCCATAGGTGCGCTGTAATTGAACGGCGCCTACGATTGCGATGGTCCCGCTCAGGATATCAATAAATAGCCCTGCGAAAAAAAGCGCATTGCACGCCTTCTGGAGATGCGTGTCGTTTTTATCGAGGGAGAAGCCAATGACTTGAGCTTGGACTGCTGCGAGAAAAGTGGCCTATCGTCATGAGGGATGCGCTGTCACGGAGTTCTCATCCGACGCACTATGATGGCGAGAGAACTAAGGTTGGTGATCAAGAGCTGTAACGAGTCCGTCCGACGAATTGAGCGCATCCAATTCGACGTCTTTACATGGGATATCTTCGCAGCCATAACCGCACCCAAGGGCGCTAACCGGTCGGCAGATCGGGTTGTGGGTGTGGGTGCCTTGTCAAAACATAATGAATGCCGCACTTTAGTAGACTTGACAACATACCATGAATAGAGAGCTCGAGGTATTGAAATGAGTTTCGGTTTCGATGGTGGACGAAGGTAGAAGGCGTGTGCCGAAACGCAGCCTCATGTTCAGCCGGATCAACTCGCCACGCACGCGCACGGTGCATTTGCTAATTTACATCTGCCTAGCAGAGCTGAGAAAATACAACGCACTCAAATAATTATTCATCAAGGGTAAATCAAGGCTCCACGTAGTGGACCTCAGTACCATACATCGTTTCACAAACTACACTATTATGTAAAATACACCAGTTATAACTAAGCTACAGACTTGACGGTGGCAGTCCATCTTTGAGCTCGGTCCAATATTCTGTTATTCTCCGAAACTGATCATTGATCACATCAGTGTTGGCCCAAAGGCCTAAGGCCTTAACCGGCTTAAGGCTTAGGAAGGCCTTAGAGTAAGCCTTAGAGCTCTGGGGAAATTTCTTTCAGACCTTAGAGGCCTTAGGGCCCGGGCCGGATATTCCCGTATTGCGGCGAGCTCGCGGCGAGTGCTTGCACACTGTTCTCCCCGCTTTCGCCCATGTCATGTCTTCCACAGGTTGGACTTTCGGACCCTCTCAAGCTGAACTATTTTCACCGGGGTTCAACCAGAACAATATCTACTGGAACAACACCGGAAAGCCCACTGTACAGGCTGCATCAAGCAGCATCTTAACCACCTCACCGAAGAGCGGTGAGCCAGTGGGGCCCTACTTCCTAAAATGCGCTATATTTTGCCCACACGGCATCCCAGAACGCGAGATTTTGAGAGGTGGGCAGCGTGGGAAAAACTGAGCCTAAGGCCTTAAATGGAGGCCTTATCCTAAGCCTTAGGCCTTAATAACCCTTAGGGAGTTTCAAACCTGCTGTTAAGGCCTTAAGGGCCAACACTGGATCACATTGAAGGCGGACTCGAACGGAAGGGCGTAGGGGACAGCCGCTCCCGTGTGAGGTTCTTTAATGCAAGGGGGTCGCATCGGTCCGCTACCAGAGATTCAGCAACAGACTCATGAAAATAAGGGCAATGACCTACTTCCTAGCTTCTCCTCAAGACTGCTCGCCGCGAACCAGAAGAAAAGGGAAATCCATCCCCTGTACTTTGTGAACTGCTGTGCGAACTCGGCGTACTTTTTGACGAGGTCGGAAAAGTCCGCCTTGAACTGGGCCAACATTCTGCAACCGCGCTTCGAGACACAGGAGGAGCGTCGCAGCTCGGTTTCCACGGAGGATTGAGTACCTGATATTACGCTGGAAGACTTGGTCAAGTCGGACGCCTCTTGTATGAGCACTCTTCCCTGCTTCAGCATTTTGTGAGAGCCACAATACTGTGCGGCGGCGCCATTGATAGTCTCAAGGCCGGTGTGGATCTTCTGAGTCTGAGATTGAAGTCGATGCTCCTTGCCCGTAGTTAGCATTTTCTGGTGTTATTGTATCCATGGATTACTCACCACGGGCCCGTTTGTGATTCCATCCGGAGGACCGTTCGCCAGCAGACCTGATGGCGTTGAAGGTGCTGATTTCAGATCGCTATCCACCCCCTCCCAAAACTCGTGGTTATCTTTCAATATATTGCCAATCTTTTTGAGGGTCATGCCGACGATGTCCATTTCGTCGTGAATCTGCTGGCTCTTCTTAGCAGAACTGATTCCCTCTGGAAACCCTGCTTCGTTTGCTGTGAACGACACATGAGGACACAAACAAGAAATATTTCCCAATACGCACCGGCGTCGACGTTGTCCTGGAAGAACGCCGCAAGATCATGCCTGCCCTGGGCATACAATTGTTTCAGAGCGCGGAATTGTTCGAGTCGTTCCTTCGACTTCTCCAATTCGTCCTCGGCCATTCTGCGCAAGTCTCGGATGATGATTGTGGTATCCCCGTCTTCTGCGATAAGCTCGCAGAAGCGTAAATACAGTGGTGCAAAATCATCCAGGTCCCGAAGGCGATCAAGTTCACGCATAGCAGGAGACTCTTGGATGTGCTCGACCAGTCCCATTAATTTCTGCCGCACCGCTGGAGTTGAACGGCCCGTTTGTAACAGATACCGGAGCTTCTTGCAAGAGGCTTTGAGGTGCTGCATCTCTTCGGTAAGAGAATCCTGAAAATTCTCAGTTGAAAATCACGTATTTCCGGCAACTGTGACCAACCCTCAAATCCAGCACATCTCTCATGCCATTCAAGAAATGGGTATCGATCCCGTCGGTATCGTCCTCCGCGGCGGCCTTGACCAATACTTCCAAACTCTGACGCAACATCTCAGCTACCTGAAGAAATGAATGAACAAACAGTTCGGTGTAAAAATTAGAAATGCTCTTACATTGTTCAACCCAAACGGAAGTATGACCCCTGAATCCCGAATCACGGCATTATATTTCCTCAAGCCTTCCAGAGCCTCCTCCAGGCCCCGCCTCGTCGGCTTTTTCAGCCCTTCAGTGGCATTAGTATGGTGTTGCCGCAGTGAAAATACGAGCGCACGGTTCGATGAGGTATACTTTGACGAAGATTGACTTCGTTTCGGAGGAGGTACACTCCCGTAGGTGGGTGGCGCAAGATCTCTTCCAGTGGCTGAGCGGTGACGCCAAGTGAAGAACTTAGACAGAGAGATGAGCGTCATGGGCGGGCCCCGTTCTAAACTCAGATGCGTAGACCATGCGGTGGGTTGTAGAATAAGGCCTTTATAGTACCCTGTGCTTTGAGGGCATTACCTAAGCCTCGTGTTCACCTTGTGCTGTAGTACAGCCTTAAATGTCACTGGGCGGTGCATTTGTTAATTTTACTGAGAAAGGTGCACCTAACATCCTACGTATCCGAAAATGACCACTCTAGTGCAGTGCAGTGTAGCATTTCGCTTGGACAAAAGGGTCGAACTATGTACGTGCATACAAAGAGTGGGTCGAGTGTCTCTAATTCGGAAGCCGGAGCCGTATAATCTCTACAGCCAGGCGAAGCAGTGCACCTCATGCAGGATTATTTATATGCGAAGCGTGGGCTTCAGGACGGTTCGGGACGTATTAGGTCCGAATTCTAGCGCAGAAATACCGGGGGACGGGCTGCAGGAGGAGATGCATGGCGAAGGAACGTGTTGTGGAGATGTCCACGCCAGGGCTAACGGTCACCGTCCCCATCCGCCGCAACGCCCCATACAACCTCATCCGAACCCGCACCCCTCCTCGTTGTGACGCTCTGTGCATGCGAGTACAACGCCTCGGAGCATCCCCGCCCCCGCCTGTCCCGCCCGCCTCGACTGCGACCGCACCCGTACCCTCCTCGTCCGTCGAGTCATGACCCTCGCCCAGCATCCCCGCGAGCGCCCTCAGCGCGCTGATGACGCTGGCGATACGCGTGCGTTCCGTGCAGGCGCACGACTCGCTTTGCTCCCCTTCCGCTCCCAGCACATCCAGCCGGCGCAGCCGCTGCAGCGGCAATCGTCGACCGCGTCGCACACCTACCCGTTGCCTACGTGAGGTGGCGCACGGGCGATAAGGGGTGGCCTCTATGCACTGTGATCCTCCGCTTGGCATTGCTGCACCCGCCGACGCCGAATAGCGGGAGGCGAAGGAGCGCTACCAACACGTCGTGAGCGAGGCAGCGCTCGGAAGTATGGCAATGCGCGAGGGTAGCTGCACCGGCGCATGCGAGCACCTCGTTCGCCCCCGCGGACGACGATGCGCAGCCGTGTCTGGACAACCAGCGAGGGTGGAGAGTGAGGGCCGTAAGGGCAGATGTATCGTGCGCAGGCAATGTGCGCGTCGCATCGCGTCATTGACGAGCCATGCCATCCGTAGCGGCAGCACCGAACGCAGTGCTGCTCTACACAAAAAGCGGGATCGTCTGCGTCCTCGTCCTCGTTCTCGTCCCGGGCCCGGGCTTCTTCCCCTTTCCCTGCTGCCCCTTGCGTCTCATTTTCGCATTCGCGACGTGCGCTCTCGAGGTGCGCGCTGCCCCACCGCAGAGTTGCTGACGTGCGGCGAGCGACCGGGAGGCGAAGGGGAGATCTGCGCACGACCGCAGGGTAAAGGTGTCTGTGGGGTGAGAGAGTGTGTATGGCGGGAATGTGAGGGACGAGGAAGTCGGCGAGGAAGGAGAGGGGAAGCATGGGGAGGAGGCAGACGACAGCGTGAACGTAGGGCGCGGCGCGCGTTGATGGTAGTGCGAACGACATCGTAGAGTCGCGGTGAAAAAAGAGGATGATGCGCAGACCGGCAACGAACTCGACGCGCCTCTCACCTCTCGTCGTCGGTGGGTCGCGAGCGCCGCATGTCGTGGGGGATGCCCCAAGCGTGTCGCAGAGACTGCCATTGACGTGAGGTAGAGGAATCAGCGTGGGGAGTCGCTTCCGTGACTGATGTGTAGACGGTGCGCGTTCCTCGCGCCTCCCAATTTCGCTCGAGCTTTCCCCCATGGCCGTCGGACTTGGAGGAGGGCACGCATCAGCAGGGGCTGGGGATGCTGTCAGCGCCAACGAAGACGATACCATCTCCGAGGGACGCGTGCGATGTCGCTCGTGCGTACACTCCTCGTGGCCGCCTTTGCCAGCACAGGGATCCAAGGCAACAGAGGAGTCGAAGGGGACCTGCTCAATGACAATGAGAAAGACCTCTGAGTCGATGGGGTCCACGTACGCACCTTTATATAGGTCACCGAGAACGATTGGCTTCTCGGTCGCCCCCAGTATAAAGTCTGGTTTACGAGACTAGTACGCACCTGCTAATTTCGCCTTACAGATGCAGACCCATAGGACAAGGACGTGAGGTGCTTCTCGAATGCCAACGACCATGTCACCGCGTCCCACGTCGCAAGTCGCAGCAGACTGAGGGTCAATAAGAGGCCGGAAATGCGACGAGGACGTAGAGTGTGTATAAAGAGTGCCATTGACGCTACGAAGCATCTGCACACCTCATGGCCACGCAGAGACTGGCGCTGTCTTGTCGTCGTCGTCATCGAGCTCATACATTGAAATCACAGTACGTGGACAATTGGAAAGCGATTGAGCGCGGAAAACGAGAGTTCGGATAGTTCAGGCTACTCGAGCGCATATGGCCTGAGCACAATCGAAAGACTCGACTTCGAGGTCGAAGGTCGTAGAGCCATTTGTAGAGGCGGCAGTGCGCTGATGGGGTATCACTGATTAATAATAATCAAACCTTCACCATACCTTTCCGTGGTTTGTTGCCAACTGGATTTGACTTCCACCGTGTTGAATTCAACCTGGGCGAATAGCTATTAGCTTACCTGGACTCCTTTGTCGTGCATCTGGTGAAAACTTGAAAAGACATCGACTCCAAGTCTCGCCATCCGAGTCTCCTTTTCTCTTGGGAAATTCTTCGAGGCTCACGGCACTGCTAAATCGTGCTATTTTAGCTACTCCTGTCCGCTTCCAATGCACATAACTCTCTGAGATATGCCTCGCCTTTACCCTTGAACAAGCTTTTTTTGCGTAATCTACTAATCTTTCTTGCCTACGGGGAGAGCTAATGTGTAGCTTGTTCCCGTTCTCTGTTCTCTGGGCGCACGAATTCGAACTCATTTGGAGCCTGAAGAAAGCTCTCGCTCTCGTAAAACAACTACTGGGCCGCCTGTCTACTTATCATGCAGTGACTCAGCATGCATGCAGTTTAAATGTACCACTGCTCTGCGAATACCTGCTTACTTGCCCTACATCAGGTACTGTGACTCCCGCAGTCAAGAACCGTAAGACACCTGAGCACTACGGAACTGCACACCTGGTCTGAGTAACCAGTCAGCGCCGTCCGTTGCTTAATTAACCAATACCGCGCCCGCGCAAAATACATTGCAGTAATTTCTTGACTCGGCGTGCGTCTTAAAATTTTCAAGATTCAGTCAATGCACGCGAAGTTGAGTTCTCGTCGATACTCTCTTCTCTGAGATCATGGTCTACAGTCCCCTTTGCTCGGCGGCCCACGAACGTGATACTCAAGCGTCATTCCACCGGAGACCATCCCAATAAAATCGCAGCGCACACATTCAACCAGCGATTCTAAGAATCCTAACTCGCAGATTTTCCGAACGTCCCCAATATTAATCGCATCAAAAGCTACCGCATGGGAGAAGTCAACAACCACCCGGCTCGATTTGAACTTTGGGACGAACTGAGCTCTGCACAGGCCGACTCCTCTTCACACGACATGAACCTCAAATGATCTTCGTACACCACGCACAGCGCGCTCGGCGGAATCGGCGCCGTTTTTTTTTGTGGTACTCGAGAAAAAACGGTAATGCATGCTTCGAGAACGACTTGCACGACTGCGGGAAGCAAAGGGACGGTGCCCAACCAATTTGCAGATCTGAAGTCTGTTGTCGCCGAAGTACATGCCCAGCATCTACTCTTCAGCACTTTGCTTCCCGACCAGGCGCTGCGAACTCTACAATTCGAGAAAGCCTGTGATCTTCTAGAGGAGGGTTGTACGGAGAACTTCTTTCATGGCTACGAGCTCGGAGGGATTTGTGTCGAAACCTGCGATCTTTCATTAGTCGGAGAGCGATGCAGCTGAGGTCAAGGCCGTAGCACATATCCAGGATGTTGCAGAGGAGATCCTGCGGAAGGGCTGGCTGGCCGTTCACCGTCGTCTTCCTCTCCCAGTTGATACCTTCCCGAGCCTGCCGAGTCCACAACCTCGAAGCTTGAATGGACGAATCCAGGGCCGAGGGCTGAAGTCGTACGTATGTCTAATTTATCGGCACCGCAAACCCGTCGGATGGTTTGCAGACGAGACGCGTTGTGAGCTCAATCGGCTAGTCCATATCCAGGACATGGCAGTCACCGAACAGTTGATCAAGGAAGGCCGTCGGTCGCTCATCATTGCGGTAGCTCATGTCCCCGAAGCTTTCCAAGAGAAAATTTAATGGCAGAGTAATCCTGAGTTTGGCATGTGGTAGTCGGAAAAATTCGTGATATGTACATTACTGCTGCGCACTTTGTTGGCCTCTTTCCAATCTCTTTCTCCTGAGCTCATCATGGCGCTGACGCCGTTTGAACTGTGGTACAATGACGGCATTTAGTGGACACAGCCCTTTGGCTGTGTCTCATCGTTCTCATCTGTCGCGTATAGCGCACCTTCCAGTCGAACCTCCCCCAGTTCCTTCTCCCAGATGCCCCTCATCAACAACAGTACTGATTTCCAGATCCATGGTGGAAATTTCTACGAAGTTTCCGGCGACGTCAACCTCGAGACCCACCAGCACCTCACTACGATCCAGGAGCAGAGGCCAGATGGGGTGGGCGTTAGATTCCTGGGAGACCCGACTCTTGCGCTGGACGACGGGTGGACAGAAGGGTCCGGCCGCGAGTTGTCAGGTGTTACGAGGAACCCGCGCCACCGGGTGGTAGCAAGGCAGGCGCCTTACGGTGCGTTACAAGTGAATTATATACTGTTTCATCATGCTTACGATCCTCTGGTAAAAGGTATCCCGTCGCGCTCACCAAATTCACCGCACCATTCCTCCAATCTTGAACAACACACAGTCGGAATGGCAGCTAGCTCAATTGCCTCCTCCTCGGAGCGGCCCGGTATTGAGCTCGTTACTTTCCCTTCATCTACTTCGCCCAGAATGTCTTTCCCTCCCCAATCCCGACATCATCTCAACTACGAGCACCCCAAAAATCTATCATTCCTTGGGCAGCGTCAGCATATCCCTCCGACCCTTCCAGTTTGGGCCAGGGACGGGTCTACGCCCGAGTCTGAGCCTGGACGCCAAATTCTCGATCACCACGCGGATTCGTGGGGCGAAGAGTCTCGCCACGGAGGTCCCATGGATTGCCTGCGAGCTGAGCCGCCGCGGATGATCCATGGAGGAACATTCATTTCTGCGGAGAACGTAAACCACCGCCGCGGGGAAGAAGGAATTCACATTTTGCATCGTGTAGTTGCCTTGGAGGCACTGTACGACTCCGCTGAGAGCTTCCCGCAACCCAGATGCCATCCCGATACACGTACAGAGATGCTTGAGGACCTATATAATTGGGCCATTACCGATAATTCCAGTCGCTCAATTCGTTGGTTGCATGGACCCGCTGGCGCTGGGAAATCTGCCATCATGCAGAGCTTATGCCAGCGATTGCAGGACGCCGGTCGTCTCGGAGGAAGCTTCTTTTTTAAGCGCCACCACACAACTCGCGGCAACGCGAAGGTCCTCTTCGCGACACTTGCCTACCAACTCATACTCAATAATCGCCATCTGAAACCCCTGATTTCGAGGGTTATAGAAGACGATCCATCTGTTATGGCGAGGCATATGCATGTGCAACTGCACAAGCTGGTTGTTGAGCCATGCCAGTCACTCAATGACAATGCATCCCCAATTCTCCTGATTGACGGCTTAGACGAGTGCGAAGGGCATGATGTTCAGCAGGAGATATTACGTGTCCTGGGAAACGTTGCCCAGGACCATCTCCTTCATCTCCGAATTCTTATCGCCAGCCGACCAGAACCGCATATTCGAGACAAGTTCGAGCACCCCACTTTTCGAGGGCTTTACAATTCCGTCAACATTAGACAGTCATTCGAAGATATTCGGACATACCTCCGTGATGAATTTGACCGTATTCATCGCGAGCACAGACAAGCCATGAATAATATTCCAACTCCGTGGCCATCACCCGAGACCCTGGACAAGGTGGTCGAAAAATCATCAGGTTACTTCATTTACGCATCCACACTCGTCAAGTTCATTGACGACGAGGACTCCAGGCCGGCAGAGCGGCTAGAAGTCATTCAAAACCTCGCGGCCAGTGAAGATGATCCCCCCTTCGATGCTCTTGATCAGCTATACATGCAAATTCTATTGGGAGTTCCCTACCGCTATCGCTCCAAACTTTGTGATATCTTGTGTGTCATTGCCAACTTCGAGTTCTGTGCAGAGGAGATCGAACGCCTTCTCCATCTCCAGCCCGGCGACGTGTTGTTAATCCTCCGCAGGCTGCACTCTCTCATCAATATGCCTCCCGACGCCTATGTCATCCATGTGCACCATGCGTCATTCCTCGATTTTTTGCATGATCCACAGCGCTCATCGATTTTCCATGTCGGTTCAGAACACCGCATAAACCTAGCACGCTCCGTTCTCGAGGCACTCCCCGGTGTGGGTTACGATATCAAATTTGCCTGGAAAGCAGGAAATCTACGGCTCCACTGGGCGACATTTGTCCAATCCGTTCCACCTTCCACAGAGCTTCTGCCGCTTATTAAATCTGTCAGTCCCGATTTTATTTGGGAGCGCTCACTACCTGAGCTGTTTGGCCAACGCGCAAATCCAGTTTTGAACTGGTTAAAAGTGAGTTATCCAGCTATTTTGATATTCATGCTGCAACTTTCATGCCCAGACGGTTCGGCCTCTGCCTGAGGATTTAATTCGGGATTGGGAAGCCTACCGGTTCATGGAGTTCTATGAATACTCAAATCATGACACACACACTTCTCTGCTCCACGTACGCGATGCGATAGCGCAAGGATGCCCCGACCATGTGGTTCTGTCCCCATCTCTTCAAGTATCGCGCATGTTTCAGGCCGAAATGGACGATTCGTTGCAGGTGTCAACATACGCCTTGCGTGAGCTTTTTACTCAGTTTCCTCAACTCGTTCGCATTTTCGAAGCGAGACGACTGCTCAGTAATAATAGAAGCTACGTGTCAGAACCATTCGGGATGGGATTATTTAACATCTGCATTCTACTGGACATCCCATGGAACGATATGACAGATGCGATCGGTTCATTACACTCAATCGTAGAAGAAGACCCTCGGAAAATTGCAACAATGCTTATGGTCCTACCTACACTTTGCTGGGAGCTCCCTGAACACACATCCAGAGATCTCGGTCTTGGATTCCTCCGTCTAATTCGGCAAATCGGGGACCATGAATTACCCCTCAAAATTTGGTAAGTGAATTTGTTGGAACAGCTGGATTTAAAGCAATCAATCATTACCATAGGGAATCATTTACGTGGATTGATATCGGCCAATTTCCTGAATGGGGTCGTCACATCCGATGTTCCCCTCACTCAAGCCCTGAACTACTATATGCTGTCCGTGAATTCGATCCCCCCTTGGATTGGTTCTCGGTTTGGGATTCATATGAGCTTCATCTCTGTCCGGTTGACTTCCATGATGTTCTGCAATGGCTCAAGGTCAGTACATGGCCCTTATAACGCACTCGCTCATTACTCGCAGGCATTCGCGGAGCCTCCCCTTGACTTGGTCGTACGCTGGGAGGGTTACCTGCGAGAGGCTCAAAATCTATACGAGTACAAATATAGTGATGATGAACTCGAGGAGAGGTGGCAAAAAAGCGTGGAGAAAGAGGCGGACCGTGACGGATGTTCGGAGGCGCTGGAAAGGGAAATAATAAAATGCTGGAAGATATCGGTCGTTTTGACTCCCTAGGTCGGCAGCCATAGCTTGTGAAAAGCAAACTCATCACTACTCTTAGGCGTGGCGACTTTGTGATTGCGTTTGGACAGTTTATCTCGCGGTTTCTTGAAGATATACATGCACATTATATGAACTTGGTTTGACTATGAATGAAACAGTAGTTGAATTGCAAGGACTTGGCAAGTTCGATCCGCCGTCGGGTTGTCAGGCCGATTCCTCTTCTTCGCACGACGGTGAACCCCAAGATGATCTTCGTTTCATGCGTCACGCACATTACGCTCGGCGGGATCGGCTCCGTTTTCTTTTCGTGCATACTCGAGAAAAAAGGGAATAGGGTTGTTCACAGTTACCCTTTTTCCCACCCTTTTTCGCCCTTTTTGCCATTCTCTTCGTTTTTTGCCCGGTTTTCCCCCCTTTTTTCAATTAGAAGTACAAAAAGGGTAGAAGACCAATAAAAATGGGGTCCTACCTGCAATTCTGCAGGAAACGGGAAAAAAGGATGCGAAAAAGGGAGCTAAAAAGGGCTACTGTGAAACCCCTGGCTGGAGCCCCCTTTTTTTCGCACCCTTTTTCGCACCTTTTCTCCATTGCATGCAGCCTACGTGCTCATATCATTCCTCAAAGGTCACACATCACCTCGAATGTTCAAAAAGGACTTGGGTGAATTTTTCTGGATTTAATATACACATTATCTGCCAGGCATGAAAAAGGGCGCAAAAAGAGAGCAAAAGGGCGTGAAAAAGGGCGACTGTGAACAACTCTAATAGTGGTGTTCAAAGTTTCCACTTTTTGTCTTCTTGGTTGACTTCCTGTTTGCTCCTTTTTTGCAAATTTTGGCAGGGATCACTGCCAAAATCTGCCGGAAAGGAAGAGACTAGGAAAACAAGTAGGAGGCAAAAAGGGACATATTTGAAACCCGGGGGTTGAGATTTTGGGACCAGGAAGCAAGTAGGAGAATGTTCCTGGTCTGAAACACAGCCAAAAGTCAACCAGGAGCGCAAAAAGGAAGTCAAAAAGGGCCGATTTTGTCAAACAGGAGCACATGTAGCTCCTGATTCAACCCTACTTGTGATCCTTCTTGCCCTCGTTGCAAACAGGAACACAGCCAGGAACACAACCAGGAGCGCAAGTAGGGGCCATCTAGGAGCAACTTTGAACACCACTAATGTATACATTGAGAACGACTTGCAGTCACGTACACGCGTCTACTCTTCAGCACTATGCTTCCCGACCAGGCGCTGCGAACTCTACACTTCGAGAAAGTCTGTGATCTTCTAACTCAGAGGAGGGTTGTCCGGAGAACTTCCTTTCATGGCTGCGAGGGATCTGTGTCGAAACCTGTGATCTCATTATACAGTCGGAGAGTGATGCGGCTGAGGTCAAGGCCGCAGAACATATCCCGGATGTTGCAGAGGAGATCCTGCGGAAGGGCTGGCGGGCCGTTCATCGTCTCCTTCCCAGTTGATACCTCCCCCGAGCCTGCCGAGTCTACGACCTCGAAGCTTGAATGGACGAATCCAGGGCCGAGGGCTGAAGTCGTACGTATGTCTAATTTATCGGCACCGCAAACCCGATGGTTTGCAGACGAGACGCGCTGTGAGCTCAATCGGCTATTAGTCCATATCCAGGACACGGCAGTCATGGAACAGTTGATTAAGGTCCACAATCGGTCGCTCATCATTGTGGCAGCTCATGCGCTTCCCAAGAAGAATTTTTTATGGCAGAGTAATCTTGAGATTGGCGTGTGGTAGTCGGAAAATCCGTGACAATGTATGCTACTGCTTGTTGGTCTCTTTCCAATCTCTTTCTCCTAAGCTCATCATGGCCCTGGCGCCCTTTGAACTGCGGCACAGGTACGGCATTTAGTGAGTATTTTTGGCATTTAGTGACAGCTATCCGCAAAACCGTACTGTTGATTGCCCACCTTTGCAAAAATGTACCCCTTTGCAAAAATTCGATCTGGTGACCTCAATTCGAGCTCAATTTCCTCAGGAAAAAACCAGGATATAATTTCAGCATCCTAAAATGTACTACGAAGTTTTTAGAGCATTCGGGGAGGGTTTGAGCGCAGAGGAAAATCAAAGGTCGATTTCAGCCAATTTTGATGGCATTGATCGCCTGCCAAATTCTTTTGCAAAGCCCTGGAAAAATGGACTATTTTGGGGTACCACTTCGGCATCTTCGAGGCTCCCTCCCATGGGCTCATAAAAATCTGTAAATATTCAGGCGAGTACATAATATGTATGGCTTGCTTGTGTCCAAATTCCAGAGCAATAAGAGCCCAGACACTTCAACAGCACTTACTTTTTGCAAAGATGGGCGATCGATAGTACTGTTGCGTTTGAGACTACTAGTATGTTGTTTACCGGTCAACAACTTGAACAGCGCAAGCTATGACGCGTTATGACGCTGCGTGGTCATTTTGCTATTTTAATCCTGGTACTCCACTTTTGATGAACTGAAGTTTTTTTTTTCGAAAACGTCTACGGTTTTGCGGATAGCTGGAATTGAGCAAAAGATTGTTGTTGAAGCTGTACTCCACTGGGTTCCGTCGGCGCAACTCGTCTCCATCGCGGGAAAAAAGTACTGATGGCCAGCACCGCCACTTCTTCGCGGTGTTTGCTCTTTCTGCGCTCCTATAAAAGAATGTAATTAAATTACAGATCCATCGTCTTATCAACCATGGCGGACTCTCCCCCTGCATATCCCTATCCTCCTACGTTCCCGCAGCCTCAGGTATCCTCTCAGGCTCAACCACCAGCACTCCTCAGCCATCCTCGGGCATCGAGTTCGTCCGCGATGCTGACTTTCTCATCCAATCCTTTCTCCCCCCTTCTGAACTTGCCGTTTTGCCGCACGCACAAACTGGGATACCCTGCCGTTCTGCACTCCCCAAATCGCCGTTTCCTTCGATTCGCCGTTTGCTAGAGGGTACACTCCAGTGCTGCAAAGCTCTGTCGACATTTCTCAAGAGCAACTCCTTGCGTTCATCGATGGCTTGAATTTGGCGATGACCGCGAGTCCTCCTCTCCGCGTCGTGAACTTTGCAGGTACGTATCTTTCCAGCTACAGTAGAGATCCCAACAACCCTAACTCGTCCTCGTCCTCGCAGGCAAGGTGATCGGATTCATGTTCGTCGTCCATCTCAGACTTTCCGACTCGTAGTTAACGCTAACTTGTTACTTGGCCATTCAAGTCCATACCACTGGGCGATGATCGCAGGAGCCGTGATGCAGACCGCCGCCCAGACCGGCATGCACGTCCTCTCCAAGACGCTGACGGACCGCTACCTGCGCGCCGCCAACCTCCGCCTCTTCAAGCCCAGGGCCTCGTCGTCCGCCTCTGCACGACGGCCGCGATGCAGCACCTCGTCATGCGCACCGGCACCGGCGCCGGTCCCTCGACCTGGACAAGATCGGCCGCGGCGTCGGGACGGTTCTGGCAGCTACCATCCGTTCACCAGCAGATCGTGGGCGATCGCGGACAGCCGCCGAAGGTCCACGCGAGCATCAGCGCCGTGGCGACGGGCAGAAGATGCCGCTCGCGACGCAGCGGCGCCTCGCGTCACTGGAAGGCTACGCGCTGCCGCTCCACCTCGACGTGCCGCCGCCGGCAAAGGCGCAGGGCGTCATGGACACGATGGCGTCGTGGGGCGTTGCGTTTGACGAGTGGCGCACGGGGAGGAAGCAGAATAAGATTGAGCAGAGACGCCGGGAGCTCGAGCGGGTGGAGCAGCAGCTCCAGCGGCTGGGGGTCAATCCTCATGGAGGGGCGCCGCAGCCGGGATATGGCGGTGCGGGTCCGTCGCAGGGAATGAGCTATGGGGAGACCTACGTGATGGGGCGCCGGGAGCGCAAAGACTTGCGCAGGGCCGCGCGGCGAGCGAGGAAGCGCGAGCGGGCCGGGACTTATCGGCAGCTTGATCGGGCCAAGGAAAGCAGGCTTGAGAGGCGCGTCGCGAATTCGGATCTCCTGGAGCATTGGGCATCGGAGAGTGGGTTGTGGGTCGTTATCATGAACGTGGAGTTGGGTCAGTGCATTCTCCTTCCCCCCGAGACTCGGCACGTTTACTCATTGTTCGCAGACAGGGAAATCGAGGGGATCGAACGTGCTGAAAGCATGGATAACGAAGAACACGTCGACGCGAAGACGTGGCAGGCGGAGATTATCAAGGAGAGGGATGCTTTGGAGGAAGAAGAGGACAGTGACTCGGATGACGAAGGGGGCGCCGGCCACTTTGGGAGTGACCACAAGTCCAAGTGAGCTTGAAAGAAAAACCAAGCAAAAAAATGGCACCCTGTGTACATACCCATATGTTTGTTTCCGTGTACATTCGCTACCATTTCCTCTCGACGAAATCCATGTACTAGTATTAGACAGTGCAAATGCTACCGACCGTGTGGCGAATCTCCAGCCCGTGATTCCGGCAAATTGCGGAGGCAAGCTTCGAGCATTGGTAAGATGAGTTAGAGAGGAAGAATATGAGAAACACCCCAAGGCCTCAAATTCAAAACTCAGATCGGCACGCACCAGATGAATGGAACGCGGGTGCGAGTTATTCAGTGGGAACAACGAGGAGAGTCGGGTCGTGAATATCGCTCAACGACGCGAAGGACGGAAGAACTGAGGACCCCTACTTGAGTCGATGGCTGTGCCTAATTGGTTCGCAGGCGGTACATCTTGCGCAGGAATATACGGTTCATTCGCGCGAGTTGCTGCCAGGAAAAAACAGAGTCACAGACAGAGATAGAAATAGAGCGAGGGAACGATTAGGATTGACAAGTCTTGCCGTTGTGTGGGCCATTGAGCTCATTGGCGTTTGTATGAGTAACGGAAATGGTAGTTTTATTCTTCTTCGGCTAAGGGCGTTGTGGTGGTGCAGAGCAGCGAGAGAGTGGCAATTGGCTAGTGTATCAAGGGGTGCCCGTGATGGCCGCGAGCTCGTTGTCGTCGTTGAAGAAGAGGAAGAGGGCGGGAAGTAGTACTAGTCTAGTCGCAGAGGAGCCGGCTAAGACCGGTTAGGTTCCGGACTGTCACGACAGGGCTTCCAAATTGGGATGTCGTCTACTAGTAGCCACTGGCGCTGAGACTAGATTGACCGTTCTTTAAGCAAATGCCTCCTCGGCGGTGCATTTGTCCCATGTATGTTTATCTCCATTCTTTTCCCTCCTCTCATTCTGAAAGTCCTGTGTTCCTGCCCCATTTGGCGCAGGTATCCCATCGTAACAACTACGCTGTCGTAGAATGATGCCGGCCAGCGTAGCACATCTCAGCCATAGCAAAAGCACAGAATTATCCCTTTCAGTCGTCTTCTCGGAAAAGATTTATCCGGCCCCTAAGCCGAACTTGGGTACGCCGTTCAAACGATGTTGGAATCATTCCTCAGCTGACCTTTTCGCAGGTACACACGGCTGTTCGAAGTAACTCGCTAACCTTGCTGCAGTCATATTCCACCATTCGCTACGTAGCACCTCAAGTGTCCGGGCATAAATAGCGGAAGGTGCCTGCTCCTCCAGCCAGCAATCCTTTGCGCTCTGTTCTGTCATCAATTCACTGTACTGGCCTCATTTCTGGGTTCTCATCGGCTTTGGGCTCCTCCCGTCATCAATATCAATTCCGCACTTCAATTCGCCAGTCTAAAATGGCTGGGTCGATTTTAGCCATCTCTCCAGCTGTCGAGTCGCAGACACCAATATCAATTCTTTGCTTCTGCCGTGCCATTTTGATGCCAGTTATCTATTGAAACTATTTTTGACCTCCTTCAACACTATTATTTCCTTCCCGCCCTTTCCGTCTTGGATCCCGCCCCCTCATCTATGTCATGTTCCGTGTTTATGATCTTACTTCCGCGTAGTCCGCACGGACTATCCTGCGATTTTAATCTTAAACACTTCACCGCTGGAAATTACGATCACCGGAGTGAAGCGAGGATCTACCTTGTCCGACTGAAAAGGTCCTACAGATGTTTGTGCCGAGAGCTTGAGGATAAGGATCGTGGTTGGCATTGATCAAATGCTGTAGAATTGTGGGACATCATTTAGAAATGGCGATGTAATGATATATTAGACCACAATACAGCTATCCATCTATCTCATCCCACACCCTCTCTCTCACACAACACTTGCTCTTTTCCTCCATGCCTAGGTTTACCAATGCTGGGGATCTGCATACAACGCTGCCGACTTCGAGGCAAGATGGCGATCAGCTGCCAGCACTTGGACTAGGATTGGCCAAGCACCCGGGTCACCAGTTAGAACCAAAGACAGAACAGGAGGCTGGAGTTGCCAGGAATTCTGGTAGGTTACCACAGTTCCGAAGTATCACCCAAATTTACTCAACCTGTTAAAGCCGAAGATATCTCTTGCCAGCCACCGCTCTTGAATCCCGATGTTTTTGAGCACGTAAACACTGAAGACTCCGCTGTTGTTGCAAAGCTGGTTTATCTTCTTCAAGACCAAGTGCTGTATCGGAGGCTTTTGGCCTGTCGCGGGAGAGATGCCCAAACACTTCTTGATCTGTTACAAGATGTCAGTAACATTATAGTTTTGCTGCTTGGTGAATATCAAATTGACCAACAAAACAGCTCCTAGATCTTGACTCTGTCTCATTCATAAGCCGCTCATATTGAAGGCTTTATTGCGGCTTTCTCGTGGGTCTGCCTCCATCCCCGATGTTTTGTGCTCCCGGAGTTGCATAAAGTTGGTAATCAAGTAGCGCTGGAGGCTTTGGGGATCTTTGGAAGGGCCTAGTCTGCGGCGTAACTGTCTCAGTGAAGATCATGAGGGTTTTTGAGGACTCGGATGTTCAGGCCATACTCAACGTTGAGTTCTCTTCCCTTCCACAGATACATTTGATTTATAATTATCTAGAATCTCAGCCTAGAAGCTCTCATTTGGCGCCAACTGACTCACCCAAATGTACTTCCCTTCTTTGGTGTATACTATCTCGAAACTAGGCTGTGTCTGCTCTCACCGTGGATGGAGAATGGTAACATTATGAAATTCCTCGAAATCAACAAGCCAGACACCGGAGTCCGTCTCTCACTGGTGACCATGCATTCAATCTGACACGAAGATTCTTAATTAATTAATTGTGTTAGATGTTGGATATAGCCCTTGGGCTACAATACCTGCACAAAGAAAATGTAATACATGGAGACTTGAAAGCAGTACTGATTCATGTTTTCTATGATGCAAATTACTTTTCACTGATCATATGCATAGCGTGATATCCTCGTAACACCCTCAGGCAAGGCCTGTATTGCTGATTTTGGTGTCTCCTCAATCACCTATGCTATGTCATTGTCCACCACTTCCACTGCAAATGGACGAGGTGGGACAGCACGATATCAAGCACCAGAATTATTCCAAGGAGACAGAACCACTTTGGGTCTGATGTCTATGCTTTTGCTTGTGTCTGCTATGAGGTAAGTTTCTGTTTCATCTCCTTGTTGTGATATGCTAAGATTCTGGAGATAATGTCAGGGACAATCCCATTTCCTGAATTGCCACAGGACACAGCAGTCATGTTCGCAGTCATCGGGGGGAAACGGCCTTTGCAGCCTATGTCATGCACAGGCACAACAGCACTTGATAGTCTCTGGGAGCTACTCAACAATTGTTGGGAAGGCAGGGCTGAGATGCGTCCAACAGCTCTTCAAATTGTCAAGCAGCTGGAAGGACCTTTAATTGCAGCAAAAACTATGTCATCCACAAAAGACTGGGACAATCAATTCTCTTCTAGATTTCGGCGTTCATTGCAGACCACTGATCTACTACTATCGCTTACTCGGATTGACCAAATCCTTTTTGGCAAGGGTGAGTCCAAAAACAAATTGATTTACTGAGCTCTGATCCAACACATTTTCTAGATGAAAACTCCTCTAACCCTAAGAACAGAAATGGTTAATTGGCGAGCTCGCAGGCGTAGACATATTGCGCGGAAATATTCGGGAGTGCCAGTCAGCAATTAGGAGTGCCGTATTATAAGGCCGTGTGGCCCATTTGAGCTCATTAATATTGGCGTTTGGTGGCGCGAGTGACGGAAATAGTTGTATGTAGTATGATATTTATTGCTCTTCGGCTGAGGGTGGTGCGGCTGAGTGGTGCAGAGCGGGCACGAGCAGCGAGAGAATGGCAGTTGGCGCTAGTGAGGGAGTGCCCAGGCAGACCGTCGAGCTCATTGTCGTCATCGTCGTTGAAGAAGAGGCAGAGGGCGGGAAGTAGTCTAGTCGCCGGACCAACTTGAATCACCCTGTTCTTGACACTACTGTACCATTTCATTCAATTCATATGTCACGCGTCACAGCAGTCGAAATATACGAAAATTTTCGTACATGTCACGGGTCACCGAAGGGATGTTCGAATATCCAAAACAAATCACAAAGTTGGCGGGAAATGCTCAAAAAATCAAAGTTTTTCGCGCGCACACGGCGCGTACAGTTCAAAACGCCGCGGCAATCGCACAAAATGCTCATTCGATCTTGAGGATGTCAGGGAGGCCACTCATTGCGGTGGTTTGGCGGTTAATTTTTTAGACCCATTCTCGGTGGACAGAGTTTGAACGTAATTAGACTGAACACCGAAATAAACTCGACGTGGCACGGAAAGTAGTGAACCCTCGAAAACTTTGAAGTTGTAGCCGTCAGGCATGTCCTGAATCTTGTAAATTCACCGAAGGATACAGATATATATAATTTAAACCGAGGACAGATTCGACAGTACGCTTCTTCAGTTAATATTTTGTATGTCATACTCTGGCGGTGGAGCGTCAGATACTAACCACCTAGCTTCGCGTAGCTCCTGCCGCAAAGTTTCCAACTCCTGCAATAGCGCCGGATTATCACCCCGCCCAGCACTCGCACTCGCATCAGACGTCTCAGGTGCTGGCGGGCTCGCGCCACTCGAATTCCCTGCCGCCGAGCTCACAACACCTGGAGACGTAGCACTCTGCGATCCAGACCTCAATCTCGCCTTGCTCTCCTTGCGCGCTGACGAATTCCGGAGAATCGGCGCTACAGAATTCGTCTCCGAGTTGGTTTGAAATATATTCACGGGCGGAGGGAAGGGCCGCAGCACGCTCGCATCCGCCTCCTGGATCTTGTCCTCTAGCAATTGCTTCTCTTGCGAACGGCGCTTGCGGGAGCGCAGGAAGAAAATGCTACCAAGCAATGCTGCAAGCACGAGCACGCCCGCAATGACACCGCCCACTATGGCGCCTGTGTTGGATTTGTGTTTAGAGCTAGTCGCTGCGGGGGGAGGGTTTGAATTGTTTCCAGACGAGCTACCGCCAGTGGAGGTGGGTGAGCTGGATGTTGTTGTGGTTGACGGTGTACCTCAAAGTGAGGGTACATTAGCTTACATTTCATCATAAAAGTTGGATATTTACCTCCAGCAGCGACGGACAGAGCAGCGAAGCCCATGGCCGGTGGAGTCTCTCGGAAGACCGAATATACGTTTCTCTACGAAAAATATATGTAGGTGGTCCCGAAGAGGTAGTCGAAGTGAGCTCACAAAGAACGGAAGCCCAAACACCCAGTCCGCATCTGGAACAGCATATTCCGAAAGGCTGATCAACCCCCACGCGGTCAGGGCTCCATAGCACTGCTGGTCCCCGCTTGCTATCGGTCCCAGGCTCAAATCTTCGCTGTTCAGGGTCCAAGTCTTCCCACCGAAGGACACGGTAGCGTTAATGGGAGTGGAACAAGCTACGGGTTATTAGTATGCTATGTTGAAAAGGACAGTCAACTCACGCCATTGGTATAGACTCTCAGTCTTGCTGAAAGTCGAACCAGGAACAGCGGCCCAGAATGCGTCTGCGTCTGCCTTGGGCGCCCAAATGAAGCTGGATGCGACGTCAAATACGGCCAGTTTACTTGAGAGTTTGCTCTTTAAGGATGTGCCTTGGACGCTGAGATCTGCAGGAAGCATCAAGCGATAAACGTTTGATGAGCGACGGATGACTACACACCTGAGATGTTTAACGCCCAGGAATTGGCCTGATTTAGATCCAAGAACTCGACATCGCCCGTGAAGAAGGACGAGTTCGTCCCACCCAGCGTCAGCACTGCGCCTTTGTCCGATGAATTGGACGGGCGAGAGACCCAGAGTCCGAACTCGGGTGAAGTCCCCTGCTGCTCGGCGAGCAGGGCCCTCCAGAAGGACGCGTTGGTCGTTGGGCTCTTGGGTGGAAAGCCGAGCCCCAACGAGCCCGAGGCCGTCAAGGGTCCGGGCCTGAAGGAATTGAAATCAAGACTCACTATTGTTGTAATGAGCGATTCAGCGATTCTGGTATCACTATGGGATGGACGCACGAAAGGAGGAGCTGGAAACAGTCAAAGAACCAAGGGTAATCGTGTCCGCGTATGTCCAACCGAAGAAGTCAAGATAAACATTGGAGGGGGAGCTGAACAGCGACCCGTTAACAAATGATTTCGATTTGGTGGGGTCATAGCTTGGGACAGTGGTGTCGCATACGCCAACGACGTCGCATGGTGAAACCACCCAGAGGTCGGGGAGGATTGTGTCGAGATACATCTAGCCAGAAATCAGTTGGAATTTTTGAATGAATGGCATTCAAACCTTGAATTTTTGCGCCCTGTGCACAAGCATGAGTACGATTGAGGGACAAACAGCAGAAACACACACGGCGTTCCAAAAGTCATCTCCGCCATGTAAAAACTACTGTGGAACTGCCCTGGGGTACGCGACAAGGAGATATCTGTCGAACCGCTCCGTCGCTGGAGAGAATGTGGCAAAGTGAAAGGTGAGGCTTGCCCGCAGAGGAAGGCGGTAGCAATAGCCAGCATTGAAAGGGCACGCTGAGCCATGGTTCCTCCTACATACAGCGAGGTACGAGCGTTCGTATAGAGCGTCGGCCGGCGAAAATAAAAAACAGAAGAGGGAGGGGGATGAAGCAGGCGGGGATCGTGAATCTCAATCAAGCACCATGTTTCCAGAAGATGTGTCTGAGAAATTCTAGGTGCGTTACCGTTGCTACCATAACCACCATCATCAAGACTGAGATTGGTCGATATCGGTGCACAGAGGTCCAAGCTGAGCTCAACTTGAAGTGGGAGGCATCGGCGCAGTATTGCTCGACAATAAATGCGACCGGGGAAGCCCTAGCTCGAAGTTGGCAAACTTGAACTCGAAGAGGTCGGTCAACAGTCTAGTCGCCGGACCAATCGCCTTCTCACGAACGTATTTGCTCGATGTCTACCCCGCTGCACTGCTCAACTAACACACTACATGCGAGTTCTAATAAGAATACTGGGCGAAGAAGGATGAAAGGCATATATTAAACGGCTTTGCTTTTCTCATCGCGTCCACCACCGCAACTGCAACGCGTTTCCACCGCAAGCCTGCGCCCAAGATCAATATTCGATCAATCCTGAAGACGCTCTCGCGCGCGCCGCTCGTGGCACTGGTCGCGCCCAGTGGGGTGCGAGTGCCGTTTGGGGTGTTTTGTTGGGGGTGCCGCGTGAGTGTATGAAGGGGACGGTTATATGTGGGGAGGAGGAGGTGAAGATACGGAGCTCAGGAGAGCAGGTTAGTCCGACACCCTTCACAGACAGTACAGCACTAACCTTGCCTGAAAGGAGTACGAATGGGACGAGAACGAACGTGCACGAAAGCCGAAAGTACAACCAGAGCAAGCAAAGGCAGACGCAGACGCACGCTCGTCATCTTCCTCCGTCACTTCAAATTCGAATTCGAATTCTGTGTCTACAGAATACCCCTCGCGGATTTATGAAGCACGATAACGATACCGACCGTTCCACGACTACCCCGACACCGGCGTACGCGCCGAGCAACGTTCATTTTACGACTCCGAATACAAATTCCATGGCCACATCTACCAGTGCGACGACTGCCTACGTCTCTCCTCCATCTTTGCTACCCCACCGCTCCTTTTGCATCGTCCACATCCGCTCCCATTTCATCCTTTATATCTACTACCTCCTCCCAAAATTCCACCCATTCACAGACTCCGCGGAGTCGAAACACCCGCCGATGTTCCAACGACGAAACACGAGAACGTCATCGACTCGAAACCCGCGGAGGCAGAAAGAGAAAACGGAGGGAGAAGACGGGGAGGAGACGCGGAGGCGTGCCCCGCCTCCACTGCGAGCGGCGGCGGGAGCGTCACGTTTGCGTAATCGGGGAGTTTGGCTGCGGGGTCGCCTACCGAAGACGAGGGCAATGTGCGTATCGATCTCGTCTTGATATCTTTCTTCGGAACGAGCTGACGAGGCTGATAGGACGCGCAGCCACATTCTCACCCATCTTCTGCACCCCACTCCTCCGAAGCCGCCGCAGATGAACATGACCTTGAAGCCCCGACGCGCGGCGCAAGCCCCGCAGCCGCAGCCCCCGATGCAGAACAAAAAGCGACACACCTCCTCATCGCCCCCGGGCATACACACGCGTAGCGATGCCTCGCGAGCTTCGGGTTTCTTGCTCTCCCTTCTTATTTGTCTTCATCTTCGTCCGCGGGTGATCTGCAGGAGAGCGAGTACATATGTGGGGCGGAGGTTCGTTGGGGGATCCGAGCGATTTTGATAACGTCGAGCCTTCGCTTTCTCACCACTCCCCCGCTCCTCGTTTTACCTCTACACCCGAAAATGCGGCCCTCGGCGAAGGCGCGCGCGTGAATGGAGGGAAAGTGAAGAAACTCCGCGCTGGGATCGCCTCCATCCGCCTCTTCGTCGACCCGCGGGGGTGCATGCTGGGTGGGCCGCTTCCGCTCCTCTTCATCGCTAGTGGTGCGGGGAGACCAGTGGGGGAGTCCGATGGGGAGTCCGACGGTGCGGACTTTTGGGGAGGCGATCAGTGCGGCGTCGGCGGCGGGTAGCAGAGCGGGGACTGCAAGCCACGGACGGTGCGCACTTCTGGGGAGGCGATGGAGGGTTCGGGGTGGGGTGGTGGGTGCTGAGGCTGAGGCGAATGTGGGGTTTGTGGAAGCGGCGGCGAGTTCTTCGTTCGCTGGGACGATTGGGCGTCGCGGGCACCAAGAGTTGGAGAGGGAGGTCACGCACGAATGAGAAAGCGACACGGGCAACCTGGCGATGCTGACCTTCTTTCGGCCCTCTTCCCGGCGTCTTTCTTGCTCTCCGTTTCATCCCCCACCCACCTTCACACCTCCTCGCAAGCCGACTCCGCATCCGATTCCGCATCCGCTCATGCCGCCTCGCAAGCCCAACCCTCTTCTTCCACACACCTTGCTGAAGGAGCGCAAGGACAAGGAGCATGCGCGCACCAAGACGACCTACACGCCGCCCCCTCTTCGTACATCGCGCACGGCGCGTTCGGCGGGATCGGTGCCGTTTTGCTGCGTGCGCTGAAGGCGGGGATGCCGGTGCGAGAAGGAGGTAGGGATGTGAGGTTGTTAGGGCGGAGGAGTTTTTGAGTGGGGTGAGTGGGGTTTTTATTTCGTTTGTTTCTACTCGAGAGTTTTGGCTTTCTTTTTTGGGGGGGTTTTTTTTTTTGAGATGGAGGAAGGGAAGGTGATGCGATGCAGTCGTGCTGTGTTACTTTTAGCTTTTTGCTCTACTTGCGTCTCTCCTTGGTTCTGATTTCCCTTTTGCCTCTCCCCACTCTTCTTGATTTATTTATTTTCGCCTACACGCTGTGGGGAGGCGGAAGAGGCATGCAGAGCGTATATTGGGTGTTACTCGCGCATTCGAGTGCATCGGTTTTAGCTTTGCTTTTTCCTCCCGTTCATCACATTTGCCCTCGCTCTCCTTTCTTTCTCTTCTTTCGCTCCTTCCGCTCTTTCTCTTCGAACCAACACTGACTCTCCCTCCCCTTCAGACCGACTCACTTCCTCGACGCCAACACACCAACAACGAAGAAGAGCGCGAGGGACTGAGGGGCCTGGGCATCGGTTTGGGTGGGGGGACGTCGACGTCGACGTCAGTGCTGGGTGGGGGTGGGAGCCTTAGGCGTGGGATCTCGCGACCCGTGTCGATCTCGACTTCGCTCGCACCCTCATCCGCATCCGGAGCCTCTGCTAGCCAGGAGCAGGAGCGCAGCCAAGAGCAAGAGCGCGAACGCGAACGCCCAGCAGTCCCGCGCTCGGCCTGCTGCAGGGTTCTTCTCCGCGCGCGCGGCGGGGAATATATTCACAAGACTCTCGCATTGGGGCGTGGGTTATTTCGTCTTTCCGCGAAGAAGAGGAAGAAGTAGAGGAGGGGGAGGGGGAGAGAACGGGGAAAGGAGGAAGGGGGAGCCTGCGATGCGCGCGACGCTGTCTGCGTCCTCGTCGAGGCCCCGGGCTCTTGCGAGCTCGGGGTCGAGTGAGTCGTTAGCGTCGGTTGTGTCGGAGTTCGTTGCGCGTGAGGGGGAGCCGGAGCACGACAACCAAGGAGAGGGAAAGTCAACCTCAGGCTCGTCCTTGCACTCGAAGGGCGCGTCCACGGCGTCCACATCGACAAAAACATCTGACCCAGAGCTCGAGTCGGGCGAGAAAGTGGTGTACCCGCGTTCCGGGTTGTACCCGTTTGAGTATACGGGCAAATATCTGCGTGTGGGTTGGGTACTCGTTCCCGCTCTCGGTGTCGGAGTACCATGTGCGCGCGAAATCGAAGGACGCGCCGCCGACAGGGCTTGTGCGCGCGAGGTTCAGGTATGGGCGCGGGTACAACCGCGCGATGTCGGAGCACTCGCCGTCGGGTGCGACGCAGGGGCATGATGACACATATCTGGATGTGGATCCTTACGCAGATCCGGACGAGGATGAAGGGGATAGGGACGGCGAGGGTGTCTGGATGCGCGCGAGAGCGAGGGGTCTTGCGCGGTTGAGGGCGCGCAAGAAGGTGACGTGAGGAGGGGTGGGGTATGAGCCGTCGGTGGAGTACGCATATGGTTACTTTACTTCTAGGTTATCGGTTCGACTGGTAACAAATCTTGTATTGCATAGAGTATGGAGAATGAATTACTCATTATACTTTCGGATTTCTAGCCCAGTCTCTTGTCATCTTTCACGATCCGCACTTGGATTTTGAAATTCTTCAATTGAAAAAGGCTCAAACCGTCTTCAAGAGGATTTGGTCTTTCTCTTGCCCTCAACTCGCGCTCGTTGCTCGCGTTTTTTGCTCTCATCGGTGTTGTCTCACGACTATTGCAGTTTAAATTCCCAGTTCAAAATTTTAATTACTCAAAACTTTTCACGGTATGGAGTTGAAAGCCCACGGCTTGCGCATACAGACTCCCGCCCACATCGGCCTCGGTGCATCATGTTGCCCGCTCGAGCACAGGAGGAATGCATCGACGCGCTCGCGCTGATTCCGGCGTCGGCGAAGACATCCGAGTCCTGATGTTTGCGCTACTAGTACGCAGCATCCACACACCCGTCTCGATTCCAGGCCCCGTGAAGCTCCTGCCAAGGGTTGTCCCAAAATTAAGCTTTTTCAGAGCGAAAATTTGCGTTTTCCTTGTCCCAAGGTAAGCTTTTTTAGGCCAAAAATCCGAGAGCCTTGTCCGAAGTTAAGCTTTTTGAGCTGAAAGTTGGCGGAAATTTCTGCCACAGTTGCCGAGTTTGAGTCAATTGGCATCGTGGGCAGCAATATAGTTGAGTCCCTGTCGAATTCAACGTATATACACATACAGATTAAAATTCAGATTCCTCGCACAGAACTGGCTGGACAGAACCTTTAAATTTTCGACCATTTCTTGCCAAATTTGGGTGCACGTGACGACCCCTGTCCGATTTAAGCTTTTTTAGGCCTCGAATCTGAGAGAGAGAGAGAGAGGTTCGATTAACGGCGCAAACTACACTAGGTAATTAAGAAGCCGGCGTAGTAGGACTAACAATATAAATAATAACGCATGATATGTAGGATATCCTTTGGCGGTGGGTTCTACGTAGCGTTCGAAGGATCCGGTCGGCGGTTTTAGTCTGCGATGTGGACGCGTCGTGAGTCTCGGGTATGGGCCTCGAATCTGCTCCAACGTAAGCTTTTTAGACAAATTTGGGGAATTTTTGGGACAACCCTTTGCAGGAGCTTCACGGGGCCTCTCGATTCCCCAGCACTGCTCTGGGTGTCGTTGGGTTGGCTGCTACGACTCGGAGTGTGCAAGAGAGGCCTGCGGGGAGATTCGGGCGAACGTCGGCTTGGTCTTTCGCCCGATGGTCGCTGTACGGTTCGCAGGCTGCTTCGTGGGCCGCACCGTCTCGTCCTCTCAAACAGCCTCGCCTTCACAGAGCCCCGGAAGACCGCGTTGTTCTAGGTAATAACCAGTCCATGCGGTCTCATTGGTTCTCAGAGGCAGTGCATGTCCTCTGGAACCAGATGCAATGTTCAATCTTGTCGTGCGCTGCCTGGCCTCTAATCCGACTGAAAAGGTCCTACTTGAGAGTAAGGATCGTGGTTGGCATTTGATCAGATGATGGAGATTCGTGGGACATCATTTATTTAGAAATAGCAGTGTAGTAATATATTAGACCACACAAGAGAGCGCCAGACGCGAAGCGCCCTGGCACTTCGTTTGGAATCGCAGAGATGTGCCATATTGATTGTGGGCCCATAATTTTTAACTTGAAATCGGCTCAGACACGGAGGGGCACCCATAAATAAGTTGACCAGTACAGCAAGTGCAGCCGAGGAGCGGAGTTTAAAAAGGCTTCTGACAGACGGACAGACACACGTAATTTTATAAAGAGGGTGAATATAGCTTCTCATCGATCTCATCCCGTGCCCTGGCTCTTTCCCCTCCATGTCTAGTTTTATTGGTATCGCTGGGGATCTGCATACAACACTGCCGACTTCGAGGCAAGATGGCGATCCACCGGCAGCACTTGGACTAGGATTGGCTGAACGCCCGGGTTGCCAGTCGTTGGAACCAAAGACAAAAGACAAGGCTGGAGGTGCCAGGACTTCTGGTAGGTTACCACAGTTCTGAGGTATCACCTAAATTTACTTGGCCTGTTAATGCCGAAGACATCTCTTGCCAGCTACCGCTCTTGAATCCCAATGTTTTTGAGCTTGTGAACAGTGAAGACTCCGCTGTTGTTGCAAAGCTGGTTTATGTTCTTCAAGACCAAGTGTTGTATCAGAGGCTTTTGGCCTGTCGCGGGACAGATGCCCAAACACTTCTTGATCTGTTACAAGATGTGAGTAACATTATGGTTTTGCTGCCTGCTGAATATTAAATTGACCAACAAAATAGCTCCTGGATCTTGACTCCTTCTCATCCAGTAAGCCACTCATATTGAAGGCTTTATTGCGGCTTTCTCGGGAGTCTGGCCTCCATCCCCGATGTTTTGTGCTCCCGGAGTTGCATAAAGTTGGTAATCAAGTAGCGGCTGGAGGCTTTGCGGATCTCTGGAAGGGCCTGATCCGCAACATAGGCGTTTCAGTGAAGATCATGAGGGTTTTTGAGGACTCAGATGTCCAGTCTGCACTCAATGTTGTGTTCTCTTTTCTTTACACAGATACATTTTGATTCATAATTATCTAGCAATTTGGCCGGGAAGCCGTCATTTGGCGCCAACTGGCTCACCCAAACATACTCCCCTTCTTTGGTGTATACTATCTCGATACTAGGCTGTGTCTGGTCTCACCGTGGATGGAGAATGGTAATATCATGAAATTCCTCAAAACCAACATGCCGGACACCACAGTCCGTCTCTCACTGGTGAGCATACATTCAATCTGACATGGAGATTCTTAATTAATTAATTGTGTTAGATCTTGGATGTAGCCCTTGGGCTAAAATACCTGCACAAAGAAAATGTAATACATGGGGATTTGAAAGCAGTACTTATTCATGTCTTCTGGAATGCAAATGACTTTTCGCTGATCACAGACATAGCTTAATATCCTCGTAACACCCTCGGGCAAGGCCTGTATTGCTGATTTTGGCGTCTCTTCAATCACCCATGCTATGACACTGTTGTTCACCACTTCCACTGCAAATGGACGAGGTGGGACAGCACGCTATCAAGCACTGGAATTATTCCAAGGAGGACGGAACCACTTTGGGTCTGATGTTTATGCTTTTGCTTGTGTCTGCTATGAGGTAAGCATAGTTCATTCTGTTTTGTCCCCTTGTTGTGATATGTTAGGATTCTGGAGATAATGTCAGGAACAATCCCATTTCCTGAACTGCCAAATGACATGGCTGTGATGTTTGCAGTCATTGAGGGGAAACAGCCTTTGCGGCCCATGTCATGCACAGGCACAACGGTACTTGATAGTCTCTGGGAGCTACTTAACAATTGTTGGAAAGGCAAGGCTGAAATGCGTCCAACGGCCTGTCAAATTGTCGAGCAGCTAGAAGGACCTTTAATTGCTGCAAAAACTATGTCCTCCACAACAGACTGGGATGATCAATTCACTTCTAGATTTCGCTGTTCATTGCAGACCGCTGATCTACTGCTATCACTTAATCAGATTGAACACATCCTTTTTGGCAAGGGTTAGTTCAATTGACATTTATTCTGCATCTTCTGATCTCTTGATGCAGAGGCAGTAGAAGGTAATTTTTTTACAACATACCACAGGAAAACAAACTGATTTACATGCTTTCTAGATGCAAACCCCGCCAACCCTAACAACAAAAAAGTACTGGGCAAGATAGTATTGGCTGTGTCAATAGTATCTTACTCTTTTCCAGGCTCATCATGCTCTGAAAGCACCACAGAGACCAAGGACTTTGCCTACTTCCTGCACAGCCTTGGTATAGATCTGTGTGACATTGGCCATCACAAAGATGCTGTGCAGGTCATTCGAGAAACATTCAGGCTTCATTGTAAACTGGCAGAGACAGACCCTTCAGTCACCAAGGATCTGGCTAATACCCTGTACCGCCTTGGTTCAGATCTGAGTGCTATTGGCCGTCACCAAGATGCAGTCCAGGTCGAGGAGGAAGCAGTCAGGCTTAATCGTCAACTGGCTGAGACAGACACTTCAGTCACCAAGGATCTAGCCCATTCCCTGCACAACCTTGGTTTAGATCTGGATGCTGCTGGCCACAACACATATGCAGTGCAGGTTAACAAAGAAGCAGTCAGGCTTTATCGTAAACTGGCTGAGACAGACCCTTCGGTCACCAGAGATCTAGCCAATTCCTTGCACAACCTTGGTGTAGATCTGCATGCTACTGGCTGCAACAAAGATGCAGGGCAGGTGGATGAGGAAGCAGTCAGGCTTCGACATAAACTGGCTGAGAGAGACCCTTCAGTCACCGAGGACCTAGCTGATTCCCTGCATAACCTTGGTATAGAGCTGCATGTTATTGGCTGCAACAAAGATGTAGTGCAGATCTATGAGGAAGCAGTCAGGCTTCGACGTAAACTGGCTGAGACAGACCCTTCAGCCACCAAGGACCTAGCCAATTCCCTGCATAACCTTGGTATAGAGCTGCATGTTATTGGCTGCAACAAAGATGCAGTGCAGATCTATGAGGAAGCAGTCAGGCTTCGACGTAAACTGGCTGAGACAGACCCTTCAGCCACCAAGGATCTAGCCAATTCCCTGCATAACCTTGGTATAGATCTGCATGCTACTGGCCGCAACAAGGATGCAGTGCAGGTCTATGAGGAAGCGGTCAGGCTTCGACAGACCTTTCAGTCACCAAGGATCTAGCCAAATCCCTGCACACCCTTGGTATGAATCTGCATGCTATTGGCCGCAACAAAGATGCAGGGCAGGTGGATGAGGAAGCAGTCAGGCTTCAACGTAAACTGGCTTCGACAGACCCTTCAATCACCAAGGATCTAGCTGATTCCCTGTATAACCTTGGGATATATCTGCATGCTATTAGTCGTCGCAAAGATGCAGTGCAGGTCTATGAGGAAGCAGTCAGGCTTCATTGTAAACTGGCAGAGACAGACCCTTCAGTCATCAAGGATCTAGCCAAATCCCTGCACAACCTTGTTATGAATCTGCATGCTATTGGCCATTACAAAGACGCAGTGAAGGCCAAAGAGGAAGCAGTCAGGCTTTATCGGAAACTGGCAGAGACATACCCTTCAGTCACCAAGGATCTGGCCTATTCCCTGTACAGCCTTGGTTCAGATCTATATGGTATTGGCTGCAACAAAGATGCAGTGGAGGTCGACAAGGAAGCAGTCAGACTTTATCGTAAACTAGCAGAGACAGACCCTTCAGTCACCAAGAATCTAGCCAATTCCCTGCACAGCCTTGGTTCAGATCTGTGTGGTATTGGCCACAACAAAGATGCAGTGCAGGCCGAGGAGGAAGCAGTCAGGCTTTATCGTAAATTGGCAGAGACAGGCCCTTCAGTCACCAAGGATCTAGCCAATTCTCTGGACAGCCTTGGCCCAGATCTGCATGGTATTGGCTACAACAAAGATGCAGTACAGCTTGACAAGGAAGCAGTGGGGCTTGATGAGGAAGCAGTCAGGATTTATCTAAGCTGCCAGAGACAGACCCTTTAGTCACCAAGGATCTAGCCCATTTCCTGCACAACCTTAGTATGGATCTATATTCTATTGGCCACAACAATGCAATGCAGGTGGACAAGGAAGCAGCCAGTCTTCGTCTGAGAGTCAGCAACTAAAATCTCGGTCACTTTGCAGGGAACCATTTCTCTGTGTTTTCTTTAGTTAAGAGTAACATGTATGTTAGTTAGTAGGCCATTTACACAGCAGTACAAGTACAGCCTTTTAAGCCTCAATGCACAGTCCAGAACCTCCCCCTCTCTGTATATGTTGCTCCTTAAATCAATCTGTCAATCACATATCATGGTGGGTTAAAATTCTCATCCAAAACCAAAAGAATTGTTGCAGCGACTCGAAATTACGGCTCGATACTGGTGCTAGTGAGGGAAATTATTGAAATAAAAGAAAAAGAAACTAAAATATTACGCAATCTTTCGGGGATTTCGGGTATCTATTTGAGGGTATTTCGGAAGCATCAGAGCTCTTTGCCAAACAACACCACCTCTGATCTCGATACTGAAATAAAGCGCCAAAGATACTATACATGGATCCAAAAACTCCGAAAAAAAGGCTGACTACCCTTTGAATGGCTGAAGATCTCCCCCAAATATTTCCAGATTTTTCTCCGCGCTGCGCGCAGCATATAAGATACCTTCGATACTGAGCGGAGTTTCAGATACTGAGCGGACTCTTAATTCCACCCAAATAGGGAAGTATTCCAAAACTCGGCCAGTTTGAAGCCATTTTTTGTGCAAAATGCTTGAACTAAAGTGCGGAGAGGAGGAGGAGTGACCTGACGACGACGACAAGGTAGTGCATTAGGCAAATACAAAAGGGTGGGGACCCACGACGCTGGAGGAAAGATCTAGCAAAATGCTTGAACTAAAGTGCATACGGCTACTCCTCATCAGTAGGGATTCATCTAATGATCATGAGCTCTTCTGTCTTTAATTCACAGTTATTTGCTTTTTCCACGTTAGTTCTACGACATCTACAATCTACCTGGCTAAAACCATGAGATTTGTGAATCTTCAGTGTTCAATATGTGGCTAGCCTTTCTCTGGGCTTCAGTCATGCCATTCTTGACAGAATTAGAGGCGAAATGAAGGACAAAATATCTCATTTGAACAAAACTCCTTTAACGGGCTGTTCAACTCAGAACTGGTTCATTTTAATACTCCGAGAACTGGCAATAAACTCCAAAAAGAATATGGGGTTTCTAAGTGCAAAATTTCCGTTTTATGTGTCTTTTTAAGGGAGCAGGGTACCAAAAACGGGAGAAATAGTGTTCTGTCACTGCTGAGGCTCGAACTCGTGCGCATCATTTCCTGATGACAAAGATTTGAAACTCCGCTCAGTATCAGTATCAGTATCGATCACTAGTATCGAGCCGAAATTACTAGTGTTGTGCCACTCAAGTCCCAAGTCCAGGACTTTCTGGCTCAAGACAGTTCCTAAAAATGCTCTCCTTACAGCCCCCTTCCGCAGCAGAGCCCACTGTCGCAGGTAAATAGGGCTATATTTTGGTAATAGTGTTTCCATTTATTTCCCTATTCATTCTGAAGTCTTGCATTCCAAAAACACTCACACCGACGATTGCCAAATTTAGCGTGACCGGAGGTTTAACTCTAAATGTCAACTTTCGAGTTCAACAAAAATTCGTCCGAAAGTCAATCTCATACTAGTAATTTAGGTACATCTGAAATTGTAGCCTAAACTACAAGAATAAAATCGAGTTTTGGACCAGCTGGAATATAGCTGAAATCCCAAGAGTCAGATTGCAAAACAAATGCGCCGAAATTGAAAACCGAAACTTATCGTTTCGGTACAAAAAAAAGTGCGACCGAAACTTAACATCTCAGGTGCGCTGAAATGGGCACTGAAATCCCGAGTTTCACATCTCATTTCAGCGCAACCGAAATAATAGATTTCGGTCTGTATTTCAGCTGGAGCTGAAATGCAAACCGAAACTATTTATTTCAGTCGGGCTGAAATTCGGTCGGCGGACGAGCGGCGGATTGTCCGCCGATTGTCCGCAGACGATCCGCCGCTCATCTGCAGATGGGCTGCCGCTCATAACAAATGCTGCGTTCAAGTAAATGAATTCACGCCGGTTCTTGACTAACAAATCTACAGGCAGGGGGGTACGCTTTGGAATGGTGGCGATATTAATGAATGCGAGGGATGGACTTTTTGGTAAGTCTTGAAAAAATATGCTGCACGTTTTTCTAACTGTAGTACACGGTATACGGGGGGCGGTGATCTTGCAGACACCAATTCCACAGGACAGCCCCGGTAAGTAGCAGTAAGTCATTTATTATAGATAAATCTATGTATGTATATACGCTTGATAATATATGAGATTTCTTTCAAGGACGCGAAGATTAGAAACGCGGCAAAATTTGAGCTACCTGTAGGTCTCCTGCGCTTGCACCTACGAAGGAGGTCATTAAGGTGACCGTCTGCAGACGAGCGGCAGCCTGTCTGCAGATGAGCGGCAGATCGTCTGCGGACGATCCGCCGCTCGTCTGCCGACCGAATTTCAGTCCGACTGAAATAAATAGTTTCAGTTTGCATTTCAGCTCCAGCTGAAATACAGACCGAAATCTATTATTTCGGTTGCGCTGAAATGAGATGTGAAACTCGGGATTTCAGTGCCCATTTCAGCGCACCTGAGATGTTAAGTTTCGGTCGCACTTTTTTTTGTACCGAAACAGTAAGTTTCGGTTTTCAATTTCAGCGCATTTGTTTTGCAATCCGACTCTTGGGATTTCAGCTATATTCCAGCTGGTCCAAAACTCGATTTTATTCTTATAGTTTAGGTTACAATTTCAGATGTACTTAAATTACTAGTATGAGATTGACTTTCGGACGAATTTTTGTTGAACTCGAAAGTTGACATTTAGAGTTAAACCTCCGGTCACGCTAAATTTGGCAATCGTCGGTGTGACTAAGTAGTATACTAACACCCTCTGAGTACCCCTTGCACCTCTTTCCCTGGATGCTGAGTTCAGGCCAGTATTTTCTATTCCACCCTGATTTCAGCCCAAAGATTACCTCAGATTCAGAGGAGTAATAACAGTGCTCACTCCGTCAATGCTTGTGCATCAACCAGCTCACATTGAGCCCCAGATAATTAGATAACGTGGTGAATATAATTGACTGTAGATTCAGTGTTCAAGAAACTTGAAATTGCAGCTCGAAGGTTCACTTCAACATCAACATTGAAAGACCAAAGAGGGATAAAATTGCAGTCTCTCATAGAAAGACACTTCAACATGGGGGGAAGCTCATACCTTGCTTGCTGAAATGAAGCTGAGAACTCATGTTATTGTTTCACTTGTTGGAATTTGAGTCTGTCGCTCGCAGTCACCACTGCCACCAACTGGTGTATCAAGGCAACAGGTACATTACTTATTCCCCCTTGCACTGCCCTCTTCCATTGCCACACTGTACCCTGCATTTCACTCTACCTAGTTATATTCTCCCCACTTAGATATATTTGTTCCTGATGGCATACTGTATAAGTACATAGTAATTGTTGAATGAATCCCCTGCACATTTGCAAAGGTCTTCTGCTAAATCCCGAGTAATGTATGTGGACACCGTTATTTCAACACTACTGTGGTCAACCTGACATCGTGGTTGAAATGGGAAGGAGAATCCTAATCCGGAATTTGATCTGACAGCACCATTAAATGATTCTCACTCTTGTTTGCCAACGGGCCAGAGGTTCAAAGTCAAAGAAACATGCTGAATGCTCCAATTGCAAGAAGAAGGGTCAAAAATATATTCTCCGTCTGCTGTTAAGAATTCACCAAGATACAGTGGTATTTATATTCAACTGAACCAGAAGTTGATCTGGATCCCCGAGATGGCTGACTTGGTTGTTATTTTCGAACCTGGAGTTGAAGGGTGGCAAGCACCTGAGGCACATGGTGTGCACCTGCTTTGCTTGCATAGATCATTAGAGGTCCCTCGTTTTATCCGGGGCAAGTTGGGTGATGCGTAATCCAGCTCCCGTTTTTGCAGACTTTTTTTCCCGTTCTCTCCCATGTTGGTTCGATTTCCTTTTATCTCAGACTTTCTGTATTCACGAGACATACAGATTTTTTTATTTGATGTCAGGAATCATCTGAGTTGGAGGCAAACTGTTCTATTTTAATGGAGCAACTTATACATATCAAATGGCTAAAGGCTGGCCAATGTAATAATACTGACTGGAGAGCTTGGGAAGTACCTGAGGCACATGGTGTGCACCTACTTTACTTAAGATGGTCATCTATTTCAATATAATGAGGAAGTCCCTCGTTCGATTTGGGGTTGGGTGATAGACAATAATCTTGTTTTCTTTTTCTGATGTTGGTTGTTCGAACTCCGCTGCAAAGGGGGACCATACCGTTTTGGTGTATATCATGTAGGTAAAGACCAGAACCCACTGAGATACACCTGAATTTAATATTTATTTGGGAATATTTGATGTGTTTTCAACAGTGCATGCAGCATGACTTTTGGATGCTGGTATATCTCAAGCTAAGACTAAGGAGGCAACCACCCGATGGTACAAGGTGTGTGCCTTTCACAAATATCTTGAACTTGGCATGAGGAGACTCAATGTCCCTCGTTCGATTCGAGGTCGGGTGATAGACTGGATATGGCTGGATATTTTTTCTTTTCTTTCTGACTTTGTTCATTTTCTTTGGAGCTTCGTTCACTCCGTTCGCAATCCATACATGTGTATTGGTGCGTGGATACAGGGATACAGGATGGATGTCAATGCGATAATTAAGTATTTAATGCAATCAGTGGTCGAATGAAAGAATACAAGGGTTCAGCCGGATTGTTGAGCAGTCAGTGTGTATCAGCACGAGGGCGGGATAGACCAAAGCCGGCACCTACATACATTCGAGCTCCCGGCACATTCAGCTTACAGGCGGCACATTCGGAACCACAGCTGGCACATTCCCTGAATGTGCCGCCCTTGAGTGCATGGCCAGCACATTTTTTTGGCCGCCGTGTCTGTTAATGCAGCACATTTGTACCATCAATTGAGAATTGATCCTCCTTGGAGGATGCGAGAATACCATTGATACAGCCAACTGGGCATTTTACCTTCATGTTACGAGTCTTGAATGTGTGCAAGGCAGAAATGGCAGAAACACAATAAATAAATCAAAAAATGTGATTATTGTATATCCGACCGTCTATCTATAAATTTGACCAAACTTGTAAGAATCTGGGTGCGTTTCTCAGTCTTCCTCCAGTTTTCCTTCCCCTTAATTAGAGAAACCACAAGATGCATAATAAAAAATGTATTAAAGTTACTATGTAGCAACAGTCATACCTCCTGTGTCATGATTTGGCATTCTAACAACCCTTTTTCAACTTTTCACGGCGGGTTTATTCCATACGCCGACCGGGTTATTCCATAAAACCCCACCCACATCCTAAACAGACTATTCCATTGCTCTTGTGGTTACACCACACGAAAGGCGGTTCACTTTAACGACGCCGATCGGGTTATTCAATAAACCCGTGTTTCCAATCATTGGAACATATAGGGATAAGAACCCCTAGATTCACAGAACACATAGGGATACATCCCTGTGTCCTGATCGAAACCCCTGGAATTCAAACACACCCTGTGTGTCGACAAGTTCGATTGATCGACTCCTAGATACAATATATAAACTCGGTAGAATCTCCTTGTACTGTAGATTCTACCTCGTCTAATATCGAGTCTGCCTTGGCTGGACAACAACACAGATAATTCTCACAGCTACCCTGTCTCCATCTTCACTTTATATTCTCATCTCCTCGAGATCTACTCGAGTCTGGTGTTTAGGCGGTTATCATACCGTCTTTGGATCATTTAGGATCCCCCCTACTATCAACATAAGCCGGCTACCTCCTCCCGACGACGAGGTCATTCGATGCTATCTCCTAGTGGGGTATCGCGCTACTTTCTAACCGGGTTATTCGACCATCGTCCCGGCCGGGTTATTCCCTGTCACCCAACGTCTAGCCGACTTAGGGCTCGTCTTGACAGAAGGTAGAATCTCCTCTACCCACCCCGACGACTTCGACTACGCCGAAGAAACTACGCAAACACCAACGATGTTACATGTGAATATCCATTCGCAAGAATCCGGAGGACAGGAGGGAATAGGACGAATGATATTGAAGATCATCTCAGTTCTATTTCTCATCACTATCACCGGGTTGTTCACGGCCTGGTACTCCCAGTTACCGTTTCTCCCCGAACGACGAAACGGAAGACAGCTTGGAATAAATCACGGAGGACCTACTATATTGGAACCCCTCCGAGGATACATACACGAATTCAGTTGCTGGCTTGCGCATAAAACCAGACTGCGAGCACAACCCATCTCCCTCAATGGACCACGCGGGAGACGTCCCGCAAGGAGGCCTAACCTCCGGAGGGAACGTGAGCGGGCAACTGCTGCCTGAAACGACGATGAATACGCGGATATGCCCCCACTTATGGACGTCATGGCTACCACGTTCATGGATGACCTCTTCGTTGTGGACGCCGGGTCCAGGGCGACATTTATCTCGCCGAACTTCCATGCGAGACTTCAAAACTTGAGGAACCAAGAGGGCCTGGGTATACCAGGGGAAATTATTCGCGACAATGGACAACCCGTGGATAAAGATTGAAACAGGGCGAGAAGGATCGAAAAGGAATACCCGTGGTAGATCCGCACTGATACCCGGAAAATCCCATCACTTCTATTTCTCTATCTTGTAAATCATCAATCTTATCATCGGCAATTCAACAGTTCGCACGGTTCAATTTCCTAGACCCTCCAATCATAAAAAAACTCTTAGTTCTGAAGAACCCGGAAAACTCGAAGAAAGAAAAAACAAAATACGATTGGGGAAGATTCGTACAAACGACTTATACAGATATGACAGACATACAAATGTTCTGTCCGTGGCGCGAGAATCCAACCTCTCCTTACCGGGATATGTCTTCCCTCATTCCTTCACCTTTCCCTTTCCTTTCCGATCCGCCGACGACATTTCCACATCTTCATCCTGCTTCGCGAGTTCCAGGACCGAAGACAGATGCGCCAAGTATTGGGCGCGTTGCTCCGCCATTTGGGACGCAAGAAATGAAGAAAGGCTCGCGCTTCTCGAGACGCTGCCTCGGGCGTGAACTCGGGTGTGCGGAACACAGTCGCGAAAGGAAGGGGGTCGACCTCCATGCTACCATCCGGCGAAGCTGCGGGTGCTGGTGGACGAGAGGTGCGAGGAGGGGGAGCTCGACTTGAAGACGCTTGTTGTGAAGGCGGGAGGGCCAACTTATCCTCCAAATCGAAGTCCTCTGGACCTATCACCGGCTCATTGACACGGGGTTGAGAAGGAGGGGAACGAGTGCGGTCTCGTCCAACATTCCTTGGCATGCACATCGAAGAACCACTAGCCGGCGGCAGGCGTTGGCGTGAAGACCCCGGTTGACCATGAGAACGGCTAGGACCGTCGGTATGACGACGAAGAGAACACTCGGTGTTTTGCACCAGGAGGAAGTCATACAGGAACGACCGATAAGAACCGGCCCTTCGCGCTATTGGGAGTGGTTAATGAAGAACCCGGACACAAAAGAGCAGAAAGGATGCACACAACGAGTGTAAATCTTCCAGGCGAGGATCTGGAAGTAACAACTGGTAGCGGCCCTCACCCAGATGTTCCCAAAATTCGAAACGGAACCTGCCCAATGCACGCCAATCTTGCTCGTTGAACGCTATCCTAAATGCCAACCAGGATTCACACTTCTCGTGTAAATAGGGTGTTTCACGACGAGTTTTTTGAGTCTTTTTTGAGATCTTTTTTCGAAGCTTTTTTTGATCATCATGAAAAAAGGATCGCAAAAAAAAACACACTTTTTTTGAACCCGTGCATAAAAGGCGTCCACCCCTTTTATGTCACAGGCCTCCTTTTTTTCAAGCCTTTTTTCAAGTCTTTTTTGTTGCGTGCACGTAGTGTTAGCTTACTAATACAATTCGGGATTTGTTCCGTATCCTCCGACCTTCTCCTAACCTCCTCACACCAAACCTCCTCGCACTATGGGCCGTAAGGCTAAGAACCCTGTCCAGAAGGAGAAGACGCTACGACCTGTCAGTCGCCCGGCCAGCAGATCTAAAAAGAGAACGAACTCCGAGGACATCGTCGAAGTCGCAGACAACGACAGCGGTGGGAAGGAAAGCACCAAAGACCGCAGCAACGTCATCCCATGGGCCGAAAATCCAGCGTGGCTCGGCAGGGCTATCGAGCACCTCACCACCGACTCCTCTTTCCGCCTTAAACTCTTCAGTGACTCTACGGAGGATGCGAATAAGGAAGACCGCCAGAAAAAGCAAGCGAAGGAAAGCAAGATCAATATGTACAGCACTTTGGCGGATGTAGTCTTCAAGGACGAGGCCGTTGTTTCCGAGGAGGTTCGGGAGGACTATGCCCAGGACTCTAGCCGTTACGCGAAGTCGCTTCAGCAGCAGTTTGCACGGTGCGTTAGCTACGCAACACCATTTATCATGACATATTAATTGCCTGCAGCTTGAAGAAGGGGTATACTGTACATGTCAAGACCCTATACCAAACGGGTGGAGGTCTCAAGCCTGCGGACCAACAGAGCAATCTCATCGGTGAGATTTTCGCGTCAATAAAGATCCCACTAACGGCAAGAGCAGAGAAGATTCAACAGTCGTTTCCCCACTGGGATGACCTTCATGGCTTCTGGTGTGAGCTGCCGAATTATAACCCCATCGGTGTGAGCAACGCCACTGGGGGTGTGAATCACGGCGCGAAGGCCGAGGCGCTCTTTCGGAAGAAGGGCTCGGATGTGGATGCGGAGAATACCAGTGGGATTGAAGATCCCCCTGGCTGGAACGAACACCTCTCCGGTCGTGGACGGTCAGCGTCATCTGTAGGCGATCAGGAAATCGATGAACTTAGCTCGGATGAGGTGCGCAACTGATTAATTGTATTTCTTTCTCACAGTCCATGTATAGGAGAAGCCTGTAGTCAAGCCCGAGAAGAAAGCGGAGAAGGAGAAGAGTTCGAGTCGTGGCAAACCCGCCAAGGCTGCTGTCAAACCAGGTGACAAGCGCACCTTCGATCTCACCGCCCTCGATGAAGCGCACCGTCAAGATATGGCCGACACAGCCCATCGGCAGGATGCCCGCCTTGCACTCGAGGCAAAGCGCACCGAGTTACAGCTGGAACGTGAGAAAAACAAGAAGCGCAAACTTGAGTTTGATACTGAGCGCCTGCGCATTGAGCAGGAGGATAGACGGGAGCGGATGCGTCGCGAGGAAGAGCGTGATAACCGCCTCTTTGGCTTGATGTCAGGTATGATGGGCATGGGCGCAGGGATGGGCGCAAGCGTCGGCGCTGGAAATATGATGATGCAGGCCGGACCCTCTACGCACTTTGGGATGCAGGCCGGCTCTTCATTTGGTAGTTCAGTGCCGTCGATGAGTAACGGTTCAACCTCGGAATTCGGGCTTGACGATGACTATAATTTTTCATTCGGTAGCAGTAAAGGAGTGGAGTAGGTACAATTGTCTTAACTACGGTCACCACAAGAACATCGTAGCTTTTCAACTTGGCAAAAATTGATATAACTGTTGTAATTAAGGACGTTCACCAGCAATACCACTGACATACAAAGCATCCTTGACTTTGCGACGCTTTCGCTGACCTCGTGTCTCGCCACGTTGACGAACACGGCCTGCATCTGCAGGGCCTTCATTGTCAGAGGATTCTGAATCAGACGGGATCCAAGTTGCAATCAGTTCCTCCTCCCAATCCGCATCCGCAGTATCCAACTCAGACTCAATATCCTGAATCAAAGTATGAATAACAAGGCATGTACGAACCCATTCTACAGCGCGTAGATGATCAGTCTCATTCTTGATCTGCTGCCGAAGCCCTCGAAGAGACTGAAAGCGCCCCTTGAGGAAGCCAACTGCATGCTCGGAGCGAATGGGCACCTACACATCAAATGAGATTATAATTTGTATACTAAACGAAAGGCCCACATGTGAAACCCAATAATTGAATGTCTTGTTCTCTGGGATGTTGTTTGCAGGTTTCTTGAATGGTGTCACACACCAGGCCTCAACCGGGTATGCCGAATCTGCCCAGATCCATTCGTTTGGTCCGAGAAGCTGCTCACGATCTTTCCGAGTCCGAGATTCCGCAAAGGCAGTAGATTCATGGGTACTGCCTGTATGGCCGATGACATAGTCGACGATCCGTAGATTTGGCAGAGTGATTAACTGCGGAGCCATGAGAAAATCACTCGATATGAAGGACGGCACATACTTGTACATTCAACGAGTAGTTTGACTTGCGGTCAAAGTATGTTTCCCCGTGGAAGGCAGGTTTCTCTGCGAGTGGAACAAGGGTACCGTCCACAAAAAGCCATCCATCTCGCCAGGCTGCACAAGAAGCGGCCTCGACCCATTCCTTCGCCTCCTCCTTCATCTGCGCATTAGGCCATCGGATAATTTTATCATGGTGATCAAGGAAGGCCACCATGACACGACGAGTAGCGTTGACCACCATCCCAGCCGATACCCCAGCCCATTGGGCGACGGACTCCAGACGCACCGCCTCCGAAATGACCGAAGCGAAACAGTGCAATGGCTAGCTGCTGGTCGACGGGCATTTGGCTTGCGCTGCCCTCGCTCAAGAAGATGTAATGGTCCCGAATTTTTTCGACTAGGGAATCGAAGGTTTCGGGCATGACGCGAAGGTTACGGCGGAAGCGCTTCGCATCGTCGGTTTTGTAGTCCTCCAGAACAAGATAAAGCTGCGAGAGCTTGTGGACTGTGTTCGGGTTAACAACACGAGTATTCTCCAGCCGTTCGATGTGACGTCGGATGGCCTCATAGCGGATTTTATAGAGGGTTTCACGTTCAGTGTCCAAATCCAAATCCATGCTGTCGATATCGAAATCATACGAAGAGTCTGCAGAGGAGATCGAAGATATGGAGGAAGCCGAGGACACAGACGATACATCGGAGTCCTCGCCCTCATCTTGGCCAAGTGGCTGGTCATACAAATCATCCCCAATCCCCAAGCCAGTGGTGATTTCGACCTCCTCGGCCAGGTGTTGCTCCCGCTCTTGCTTCCGCCATCTTTGGAGCTTTGCGGCATATTTATAGGTGCCGCGGAGCAGCTTTTGTCGAAGGGAAACATGCGGCATGACGAGAAGTCACCTGCCCGAGGCAGAGGATGGTCGTGGCAAGGAGTAATTTAGTCACTTGTGACTGTGATTGCACGGAACGTGACCCCCACTGGTTTTTACGGGCAGGGGTTTCACGACGAACTTTTTTTGAGGCCTTTTATGGGCTTTTTTCAACATTTTTTCGTTCCTTTTTCATTAAAAAAATATTCAAAAAAAGACCTTAAAAAACATCAAAAAAGTCTCAAAAAACTCGTCGTGAAACACCCTAATGTCCGCAACAATAACATGAAGAACGCGGCTTCTTTGGTCTGGGTGCGTTGGGATCTGTATCGTCAGAGCAAAAGTAACCCAGTCCACAATGCGGACACTGTGGAAGGAGCTGGCGGATGACGGCCCCAACGGCGCGATGTGCCTCGTGCACGAAGACCCGTGGAGATTCTCGAGAGTCCGCTACCAGTCGGGGCGCAGGTGGAGGTAAAACTCCGGAGGTTTGTGGATTACGCGCAGGAAGCTGGATGGGAGGAATACGGCCAGGGCTCGAGGCACGAGCGCATTTGGGAACTGGAGACAACGATCAGCGACGCAGCAGCGCGGGGGGACGAGAAGATTGACGACAATGGGGAGAGCGTGCATGAGGTATAGCTCGAGGACTTTCCTCCTCCTCAGACTCTGGCGAAACCCGCGGACGTTTCCTCAAGGGAATATTCGGGGGCGGGCTGAGAGGAGAGACCGGGATGAAATCCTCCTGGTCCCATCTGGGGGGTGGAGGCGGGGACAAGCACGCAGGTGGTGGAGGAGGAGGTGTGGGGGAAGGGATGCGTGACGGAGGAGGGGTGGCAGTTACCACAGGTGTGGCACCATCGAAATCCCGCCAATCCAAACCCCTTTCCTCAATAAATTCATCCAGGATATACCCGTCGAGGGTATGCGCGGACAAAGATGTATCGGGATCTTCCAAGTCGGGGGGCGATACAGTCGCCAATACCGGCGAGATTCTCGCCGAGGGACCATTCATCCCAACTTCCGCCAAGTCTATTGCGGAGGAGTCAACCGACGAAATTCTATTGGAAACAAAGAGGACTCACGGTCGTAGAACTCCTCAATTCCTCGAAAGCCGATCCACATTGGCTGGTTGTTGAAACTCTGACCGTCCAAATTCTCTCGAGGATCGAACCAACCATGTGGAAGAACCCGGATTGAACCACTGGGGTTGAGGTAGTTCACCCAAATGGGTGTCTGGCCCAGCTGCGCTAAACGCGTGGACGGCGATTGAGGTCGAGCTGTCAATATTCTGGAAGCCAATCCGGGTGCATCACCTCCATGATTTCGTCGAGGAGATCGCAGAAACGCTGCGCACGTTCCTATAGGACCCGGTTATACTTCCTTCCTTCCTGCGAGTATGCGACCGATGCGCCAACTTGAGACAACCAGAACAGAAGTTGCTCGAAGACCAACTACTCGGTGCATGAGACTATTAAAATCATCCAAAAGGAATCTGCATGCACCATTTTCCGAAGCACACCGCGAGCCTCGCCTGCGGGATCTTCCTCCGCCAAAGAGATGGCCGCCAGTAAATCGTCCAGACGCGCAGAGACTTCGTACTGCAAATCGTTGTTGTTGAACGTCTCATTCCTCGTGCGTGCGTTCCAGATGATCACCAACGGCATGTCGCGAGGGCCCAAAACCTGGAACTGAAACCACGACGCCAGGATCTGGGAAACGAAGAGTTGGTGCGCAACCTCAGCATAAGTCCAGGAATACAGAAGGACATCGGGAATACACCCAGGGAGGCACGGCCAATATTCGTGATGATGATGACGAGGACGAACGTGGAAGTCTCGGAGGCGCGAGGACCAACAGCCAATCCCAAAGAAGGCGGTCGCGATGAGGCAGCGGAGGCAGAAAAACCGCTGTAGCACTTATCGGCTCATGCTGCACACGAGTCACAACCTCGGCCAGAGGACCGGTGTAGGCACGAGTGGCCAAAGGACGGGCGGGATCCCACCCATATTCGCAGGGATACAGTACCCGCCAGGGGTTCAAGACGAACTCGGATTGGTCATCAAAGATAGAGACGACATTGGGATTCAAAGGAAGAGTCGGGAGGCTGAAAGGCCTCGAGCGCGGGGGCTGAGTCATGTCGAAGTCGGACAAGCGAAAGCCGAGGCAAACGTGCACGCGCGTATATAGAGCGGGCATGGTGGCAGGAAGAGAGTTAGGAGAAGAAGGGCGGAAACCCTGACCGGGGTATAAAAAGTACAATCCGGTCAGGGGCGCGAAGAATCCGCAGCCCGAAACACAAGAAACCACCCGCAAAATGGAAGAAGCATAAAGTGAAACTTTTATGCAATAATCCCAAAACGGAAGCAAATAGGGTTCTGATCGGAACGACGATCAGTTACCGAAGAATGCTCCCATACGGTGGCGATGACTGTGGCAATGCCGGTAATCAAAAGCGAAAAGGCCGATCACCAAAACCCAACAAACACGCGGGAATGTACAAAACGCCAAAAATTCTTAGGATAACCGAGTCTCTCAGGTCCTTCTATGGAAGGAGGAGGCATTTCTACAAACTGGGTTGCTCTTGGGTCACTGGGACATCGACCTTGAAGAGGGGGGGTAATGTCATGATTTGGCATTCTAACAACCCTTTTTCAACTTTTCACGGCGGGTTTATTCCATACGCCGACCGGGTTATTCCATAAAACCCCACCCACATCCTAAACAGATTATTCCATTGCTCTTGTGGTTACACCACACAAAGGCGGTTCACTTTAACGACACTGATCGGGTTATTCAATAAATCCGCGTTTCCAATCATTGGAACATATAGGGATAAGAACCCCTAGATTCACAGAACACATAGGGATACATCCCTGTGTCCTGATCGAAACCCCTGGAATTCAAACACACCCTGTGTGTCGACAAGTTCGATTGATCGACTCCTAGATACAATATATAAACTCGGTAGAATCTCCTTGTACTGTAGATTCTACCTCGTCTAATATCGAGTCTGCCTTGGCTGGACAACAACACAGATAATTCTCACAGCTACCCTGTCTCCATCTTCACTTTATATTCTCATCTCCTCGAGATCTACTCGAGTCTGGTGTTTAGGCGGTTATCATACCGTCTTTGGATCATTTAGGGTCCCCCCTACTATCGACATAAGCCGACTACCTCCTCCCGACGACGAGGTCATTTGACGCTATCTCCTAGTGGGGTATTGCGCTACTTTCTAACTGGGTTATTTGACCATCGTCCTGGCCGGGTTATTCCCTGTCACCCAACGTCTAGCCGACTTAGGGCTCGTCTTGACATCCTGCTAGGTAACGCCACCCTTGCCATCGATGCCACAGATATCAGAAGATAATAATCCTGGACTCTCGCAAATATATGAATACCGGGCGTACCTAGCGGATATTCAGTTATGGAAGAAGATTTAAGTAAAGAAAAACATCAGCGGTAATTCAAGTTTAGTTTTACAGTTAGCCAGTAGTAGGGACGAACGGTATATTAAAACCCCTCCCAACTCAGGGGGACACCACCCAGTTTCCAGGCAGGCGGCAGCATTTTATATGTTCAGTCGTAGTAACCGGAAGGCTGTATCTGGGAGCCTGCCGAGTGCTCGGATCACCTTTGATCCGCAACCCGTAGAGACCTGTGAACCCGCGGGTGCAAGTGCAGGTTTCCCGGGTTCGGGTCCGGGTCACTGCTTCCAGACCCGAACCCGTACCCGTGCCCAACACCAGTTAAAGCGCATATGTACATCACAGACAGGTCTCCGCAAAGCGTACTCACGCAGCGAGCAAATCCACAAGGTCCTGTGCATGTTAGGTATTCCTCAGGTCCATGTAGATTTGTGCGACGACTTACTCAAGACTTCAGCGCACTGATTATTAGACATCACGGGTGGCTCGAAGAATTGGAGCGTGGCGCGTGGTGTTACCAACCTAGATGTGTAAGTATATTATTTCATAAGCCATGTGTGCCGACTGCACGCAAATAAGCCGAAAATGAGAGACTCCTGTGGCCGAAACGTACATGCTGGTGTGGTGTCTGGATAGTGAGGAAACAGCCTAAAAGAAAGGGCAGCGAGATTTAGGGACGCACTTGCGTGACCTGCACTTCCAAAGATCGACACGGTTGTCACCAAGCGAAGGTGGGGAGCGAAACTATGCACGCAGAGGATAAATCTAAAATGAAGTAAACAAGGACACTGCACTTCCACAGGAGTGAGGCGGGTTATGGTGCGACGTACATGAGGGTAAAATCAATCAATTGGCGTCCTGGGACCCTGTCAATGAAGAGTTGGTGGGCGCCTGTATGCTTTGAGTTGTCAGTGCCACCGGTGGCTATTTTGGCACGTTTTTTTTGACGCGTTGGCGGGCTCGTTGGAGCGAGGGGTGGTGGTGGGAGGAGGAAAAGAGGCGGGATCTGGCGAAAAGGACACATGTCTATTCCCAGAATGGTCGTTGCCAAGCCCGGCATATTCCCGAAATGGAATGTGCCGCCCTTCTGTTCACGTGCGGCACATTCGCTCAATGTGCCGCCTCTGCGCTGAATGTGCCGGGCATTTGAATGTATGTAAGTGCCGGGTTTCGTATATACCCGACGAGGGAGATGGGCCACTTGGAAACACATTAATATTCATGAGCAGAGTGTCGGTGCCAGTGCTAGAATTCATCTGGAAAACCGTAGCCGAGGCATAGTCGGGCCATAGTACCATAGATCTCATAGTGGTCCATAGTACTGTAGAGTACTATGCAGCAGTGCACCGACCACTATGCAGCACTATGCAGCACTATGCAGCACTCTGCCGTCCCAGAGCTAACACTGTGCCGCCCGAGTGAGTGCGCATCTGCAGGTTTTATTCATTTCCTTCAGTTCTCGCCATTCGTCTTCACAATAGCCACAAGTGATGTTATCAACAGGTGTTTATTTGCGGTATAAACTTTCGAACCGGGTTCAAAACGAAAATACTGAAGTAATACTTTTTAGCTTTTGAACCAGAACATGACGCGACGTGGTCAACAAGAAATTTCTTCCAAGTAAAATCTGTAAATACAAATGAGTAAGTACAGTGGGATGAATTTTGGGACTCACAGTCAATCTGAATCTGAGTCCCCTCAGCAGATATTACAAGGATCGTCGGAATCCAGCCCATACTTCACCGGTAAGCTCGTCTCTCGTATCGCAGTCCGAACTCGCGAGTCCCAGGTCTTCATTGGCGGTTGAAAGGGTGTGGTCAGCTGTTTCGACCTCTTTGCGCAGCGCTTGAACATAAATTAACGCTGTAGGAAGCTTTTGGACAGCGACTTGACAGCGACTGTACTGTCTTAAGTTGCATAGACAAACTTGCAATTGGTGATTGCGGGACAAGATGTTGAGGATTTCGGGAGTGTAGTGAGGCGGGTGTGTTCAGCACGTCAAGGGAGAAGGAGAACTTGGAGAACCTCAAGAGGCGGCGGAGCTGGCGGCGGTTGGGCAGCAGAAATGAGTCATGAGGCAAGCACGTGCGGCTTGGTTGTTCTTTGTTCTCTTCTTTCATCGCAGACACTCATCCTCCCCGATTCTTCTCATCTTTTTTCGCTTTCGCCTTCATTTCGGAGCTCAAAAGTGTCTCTACCAATCACCTGGAGGGCTACACCAGCAGCCATATTGTGTCAGATCGACTAGGTGGGAGTCCCTTGATCTTCCTCGCATCGGCCGCCTATCGTTGCTCCTCTCTAGAATGGTGCTTCCCGCGCTCTTCGCTAGCACATGTTCCTGCTGCGTGAGTGTCAGAGCTGTGGCCCTACCAACTAATGCCCCTGTCTGATGCAGTAACGTTCCCCGTACATTCGGGATCGTCCGAATAAAGGTCCGTTCACCCGCGTGGAGCGGCATACCGCCTTCGACTTCAAGGGAATCCCCGCTCCGCGAAAGATGTCGCACGTGCATGTGTTTACAGGAGAACGATGGTGGTTTAAATGGTATGTTCCAATCTACGAGTCTTTTCAAGTCTAAGTATCTTATTTTGAGCGGATTCTGTCGCTCCGGTCTCCAACAAATGGTCCCGGGAGCGAAACGAGGACGTTGCTGGTATGGGGTCATTCACTATTCATATGTCCAATTCCTTTTGTGTGTCGCATGTCGAATGCTGAGCCACAGTCTCCAAGGACTCCAAGGATATGTTGTGTCGCTACCGAGAGACTCAGACCTCGATGATGGGAACGGCGAGATCGTTGTGTGCTCGCAATGGCTTCGTAAGTGGTTTCCCTTTCCCTACAACTGCACGACGCTGAAGGTGATGAAATAGAATATCTGGCGATACATATAACACATGGTTCGACCTTAAGTTGTTGGGAGGACGGCTTTGGCAAGTGTTCTGTCTCGAGTTTCGTTCAGTCCATTACTTATATTGTATTGCCACAGTTCTGTATTCGGTGCGGGGGCTCGTGCGCGAATGATCACGGTGAGAAGGTTGTAGTCGATCGCGGGAGCTTCAGTTTTATGTACTGGTGAATTAGTAGACTTGTGTGTGAAGTACTTAAATAAATAAATCGATTTTCTCTGCTTTTATATTGTTATTGCGAGGCTAGCTATGGGGGAGCCGGAGAAGAGGAACAATAATGGAGGATATAGGCGGCCAGCCTTGACTGCATAGCACTCCCATAGTGCTTCCATAGTGCTGCATAGTGGTGGCGCACGTGCTACATAGTGCTGCATAGGGGGGATGTACCTATGGCCACTATGGCACTATACAGCACTGTCAACCACTGTCAAGTTTCAGGTCGTTTTCCAGATGACTTAGGACGAATAGCATAGCAGATTGTTGCGCTTAATTGAGTTTAGCCTTGCTAGCGAAACCAAGGATAATGATGGACAAATGTTCAATTTCTTCATTGCCCTCACCAACTCTAGCAATCCGAGATGAACATTTGAACAATTGAATGATAAAAATGGAGGTCACAGGTCCCACACCCGTTTGAATTAATTAAAAGTTGAATCTATGTAAGTAGTCGCAGGTCACAGTAGCTGAATCTACGGTTGGAATGGTACAGTAACTGTTCATTAGAACTGAGCCTGGCAACCGAACCACAAGACCCAATTCCCTATCCTGTTTGGGTACGCCTCCAACACCTTGTTGTACAAATCCGTCGCGTTTTTCGCCTCCGTCACTAGCCTGCTGTATGTCGAGATGTACTCCTTTGAAGCATCAATGTTGAAAGCACCGTCCACACCTCCCTGCCTGTGATGCGAGCCCACGACAATCCCGGGATTCACGGCTGCGACTTTGTCGAGGGAGCAAATCCAAGCATCCCGCTGGGCCTGCGTCGTAGACTCCGTCATCCACATGTGCACGCCGTTGTACACAATGTCTCCGGCGACCACCATGTCCAGCGAAGGTATGTGCAGAAATGTTGTTTCGTCCGTGTCCGAGTGCCCCACATCCATGGCCTCAAAGACGTGCCCTTCCAAGGTGAACTTGTTGTGCGCGAGGGGCTTCGCCAGGATTTGGAATGACTCCTCGGGGATCTGGCCAGGGAACAATTCGTTCCAAAATGTTTGCCCGTCGGACGTCACTTGTGTTGCCATATGGTCAATGGAGTGATTTGTCGAAACGATTTCGACACCTGGAAAACGTCTCTGCATGTACGGCCCATTGAGAAAATGGTCTCCGTGCCCGTGAGAGATGTATATAGTGCGTAGTCTCTTCCCGTTTAGGGTCTCTTCTATCCAGTCGCTCAGAGCAACAGCTTGGTCGGACGTGAAGAGTGTGTCGATGAGGACGGCTTCGGATTGTCCCGACACCAAGGTCACGACGGTGGGGTTCCAAAATCCGATGGAACCGTCGGGTAGTGTTGCGTTCACGGCAATGGGAGGAGTGAAGAACAAGTCAGCCCGGAGGGGAGATAATGATGCCAGTGACGGAAGGGCACACTATGAAGTCAACGTAAGTGGAAGTTCAACAAGGTGTAGGTTGAAAAAATGCTTACTAGTAGTAACACCCAAAATACCATTGTGTTCCACAGGTGAGATGATGCTGAAGTTTAGTGAACTGGGCGAGGATCAAGCAGAGAATTAAGTTGAACTGCATGAGTGCTAGCTACATTTATACCGTTCATTGATAATCCTTCTCGGCCATGCCATTCGGGCTCAGTCATACACGGGAATTGATAATCCTTCTCCGCCATGTACGCGCTCGGCATACACGGGGATTTATTGAGTTGTATGCCTGGACCCTTGGGGGCGGTCGGTGAAATGAACTCGGTGTACTGGTGTTTCGTTGGCAATCAATACTTGATTAGTCTCTGTTACAGAACCTGTCGAACAAGTAAGGATCAGTACAAGTAAACACGATCGTGTTGTTGACTGACCAGCTGATCATGTAAAACACAAATCCACCTCGCGTTGCTGCACAGGGGGTGAGCCAATAAATCCGACGATATTCAAGTAGATAGACGACCTGGAAATAAGACGAACTATCCGCAACAGCTAAGCAAACTGCGGAACAATTACCAGGATATGTGGCAGATTTGATTCAGATGGCCCCACTCCGGGCATGGAACGGCAGTTTGATGACACCGGAAACAGGTGCTGAATAAATGAATTATGAATATGATGACTTTCAGAGCTTGATAATCTTGAATATTCGGGATTTGGCGGCCTCCGGCCGCTAGAGGGGACCGGCAATCCCCGAAGATTTCTGACAATTACCAATCCGAAGTGACTTTACTTGTTTCCTCATGACCACCGCAGCAACGGCGACGCGTGTTCGCCACGAGCGCGTGCCCAAGCTCAATCCTGAAGACGAGCAAGCCGTCTTCTCGCTCGGCCGCCGCCGTCCAAGAGAAACTTAAGGCGCTGAGGACAACGACGAAGCGGCGGCCGCAAGCGCGTCGTTTGCGGTCTATCAGAATATCCTGTGTCCTTGTTGTGTTCGACGCCTTGACTTCCTCGCCGGGCCGTCTGTATCCTCTAGTACACGAAACTGGACATTACACCGGCGCGCAGACCTTCATTGCGCCGTCTCTTTCTCCCACTCTTATACACCAAATCCTCGTCTGCATCGCCCAACGTGACGCACACACCCCGGCGTGCCCTCGCCCGGCTCCAGCTCCTCCTCCCCATGCCCATGCCACTCCCACTCTCCCGCACGTACACGCGCAGCCCCCAGCGTGCGCAAACACACCATCTCCTCCTCCGCGCCCGCTGCGTTCTCGCCCGAACTCCTACCGCCCGGCCTCGCTGCGCTTTCGCTCCCGCTGCGCGCGATGAAGCTGCGCGACCTGCCGCTGCTCTCGCTCGGTGGGACGTGGACGGGACCGGGGCGGGGCGGGTGGAGGTGGCCAACGTCCTCGCGCTCCTCGTCCTCCTCGTTGGACTCGCGCGCGTCAGGCGAGACGGAGGGGACGTCCCCGCCTTGTGTCGCCTTTGTCGCCGGTAGATGTCGAGGAAAAGATGGTAGAAAGCGCCGCGCTGAAGCGCAGGGGAGCGGGAAGCTCTTGAAAAGGCGGCCGTCGGTGTCGGTTGGTAGGACTGCGCATGCGCATGCGCCAGCTACGTCCGTTCCTGCTCCCCTTGTCGATCCCCTTCCCACTTCTCCTCCGATTCCCCTCCCTCCCCTTCGACCGCCAATGGGAATACGGCGGGGACGGATTCAAGCAAGCGGAGCACATCTACAGGCAAAGCCCAAGCCGACCACCCTCGCATCCCCGCCTCCTCCCCCCCACCCGCGCCGTCATCGCGCGCGCCGCGACGCTGCCTCTGGTCGCGTCAAGCGGCGTGCGGGTACCGTTTGGGGTTTTGCTGGGTGCTCCTAAGAGTTTTTTTGGATTCGTGGGCGCTGCCGATTGTGGGCGAAGAGGGGAGATGGAGGAGGTGGGTGAAGGTGAAGGGAACGCGTTCGGAAGTGAGCTCCTGCTTGTTTTAAAAGAGAGAATTAATTAATCGTATTTGCAGGCGTGAATACGAACTTTTGGCGCCCGCTGTGCCACGGGGGTGGGCGCTTAAGAAGACACATCAGCGCCGCCGTCTCTCGCTTCTTGCAAGTCTACCCCAATTCGAATTCGAATTTCACGTCTACCCCGAACGGATTTATGAAGCACGACACTTTCACGACTACGACTGCTCCGACACCGGCGTCTACACCGAGCAACGGTCATTTTACAAATTCGATGCATACACCTGCGTCTTCCAGTGCCACCGGCGACGTCCCTCTCTGCGCTTTTTGCTCCTCCTTCATTCCCCGGTTCCCTTCCGACTATCCCTCCTCCACCACCGCGCGTGCTCCCTCAAATTCTACCCCTTCAAGCTCCACCGGCTCGAAACACGCCGCCGCCGAGACAGAGGAAGCACGTCATGATGAGGGAGACGCGTGTGCCGCCTGCACCGCGAGCGCCGGCGGGAGCGGGAGCGGCACATTTGCGTATTTGGAAAGTTTGGGTGCGGGGTCGGGTGTGAGTGAGGGTGCAGGTTGTTCGTCGGGATCGGTGGATGGGCATGTGGATGGCGACGCGCCTGTAGGATGCGGAGGTGGGTCATTCCTCCGATTTGAATGAATGAAAGACCTGATTGATTTGTATTGCGTTGCAGATCGAGAGGGGTCTATTCGACACCACTAATCCTCCTCCTCCGAAGGCGCAGACGCCGATGCGCAAGTCCCCGCAGACCACGAAGAACAAGAACGCACACACCTCCTCGTCATCGCCCCCGGCTCGCACACACTCGCGGAGTGCTACCTCGCGAGCTTCGGGTTCCTCCTCCCTCTCCCGCCCACTCCTTATACCGGTGACGAGGATGAGAAGGAGAAGGAGTGAGTGGAGGGGAGTATATGGGGCGGTGGGGAAAGCTGGGGGATCCGAGCGACGCCTCTTCCTCTACTTTCCCTCTGTCCGCTCCTTCTACACCCACATCTCCGCCCGATAATGCGGCCCTCGGCAACGCCTCCGCTTCGAGCAGCCGGCAAGAGTAAGAGCAAGACGAAGCAAGGGAAAGGGAAGGCAGGGATCGCCTCCGTCTGCCTCTTCGTCGACCCGCGCCCCGCGGAGGAGGTGTATGCTGCGTTGGGGATGGGGTGGGGCGCTTCACCCACTGTTTCCTTGTTGGCGAGCCCGGTTGGGAGTCCGGTGGGGAGCCCGGTTGCGAGCCCGGTTGCGAGCGCGATGGGGAGTCTGGTGAGAGTCCGTTGCAAGTCCGCTCGCGAGCCCTATCGTGTCCGGTTTCGCTGCGGCGATGGAGACGTCTGCGGCGGGCGGGAGTAAGGGCCGCGGGAGTCCGATGGTAAGTACGTTTGGGGAGACGATGGAGCGGGTCGCGAATGCAGCTGCAAGCGCTTCGTTCGCTGGGTTTGCGGGGACGTTTGGTCGGAGGGCCGCGTTTTCTAGTGCGCGGAAGGAGATGCAGAATGGGAGAGAGAGGAAAGCGACACGGAGGCTGACAGCCTGGCGATACCTGTCTTCACGCCGATGGTTACGGTTCGGACGCGTAGGAAGGAGGGGGCGGGGCGGGAGGCGGCTAGTCTGACGTTCTCGCCATTCTCCGTTATCTCCCGTGTGACTACGGGCCACGGGTCGCCCTCGCCGCTTTCAGCGGTCTTCCCTGCGTCTTTGTTGTTCGCCACTCCCTCGTCATCGCCACCTTCCTCCGTATCCGCGTCCGCATCCGCTCATACCACCACGCAAGCCCAAGCCTCTTCTTCCACACACCTTGCTGAAGGAGCACAAGGACGAGGAGCAGGCGCGCAACCCTGCTGGCTCGGGGTCGTTGGCGTCGGAGGTGTCATAGTTTGTTGCGCGAGAGGGTGAGCAGGAGCACGAACAGGACAGGGGAGGGGAGGGAAAGTCGACCTCGGGCTCGTCCACTGCTTCCACATCCCCATCAACATTCGACCGGAGCTTGAGTCGGGCGAGGAGGTGCGCACCCTGCACTGGGAGCGTCGTCTTGGTCTTCTCGGATGATGCGTTGCTGGACGGCTGGACAGCCCCACCGTCACGGAGCCCCGGAAGACCGCGTTGTTCTTCGACGCGGGGCCCTGGATCGTCCACCCGATGGTTCCTCCTGAGCCCTGTGCCTCGATGTTGGCGGTCCGGATCGCGCGGGATCTCCGGTGCCTGGCGACCCTTCCTTCTCGTTCCACGCCTTCAGCGGTGTACATCGGGATAACGCACGCAAGAGTGCATGGGCGGATTTTGAATACACGACACCTCCCGCCCCGGAGCGCGCATGCCCTGATGGCTGCACAGCGCTGACTGCGTCGGCACTGATATCGCTTCCACATTGGTCACTCAGCGGTCGGCGCCATTACAGAACGACAAACGCCCAGCGCTCGCGGCAGCGCGGAAAATATGACTCCCTCGCATGTACGTCAATCCTCATCATTGCCCAAACCTGGGCTCGGCCTACGTGCGTGTGTGGTATTAACCAAGCCTTTGCTTCCACTTTGCTTCAAGGGTGCGGCCAACGAGTGGGTTTCTTTTGTTACGACGCCATCCTAATTGATAATCAGCCAGGTCTCATTCAGTTCTCAGAAGCAGTGCACATCCTCCAGAACCAGATGCAATGTTCCATCTTGTCGTGCCTGGTATCTGTTCCGACTGAAAAAGGACCTACGGATGTTTGTGCCGAGAGCTTCTGGGAGGGTACGGATCGTAGATGCTGGATATTTGTGGGACACCGTTTAGAAATGGCAGTGTAGTGATATATTAGACCGCAATGCAGCTTTTCATCAATCTCATCCCGCACCCTCTCTCACACACAACTCTGGCCTTTTTCCCTTCATGCCTAGGTTTACCAATGCTGGGGATCTGCATACAATGCTGCGGACTTCAAGACAAGATGGCGATCAGCTACCGGCACTTGGATTAGGATTGGCTGAGCACCCGGGTCACCAGTTAGAACCGAAGACAGAACACGAGGCTGGAGGTGCCAGGAATTCTGGTAGGTTACCACAGTTCCGAAGTGTCACCCAAATTTACTCGGCCTGTTAAAGCCGAAGATATCTCTTGCCAGCCACCACTCTTGAATCCCGATTTTTTTGAGCACATAAACAATGATGACTCTGCCGTTGTTGCAAAGCTGGTTTATGTTCTTCAAGACCAAGTGCTGTATCAGAGGCTTTTGGCCTGTCGAGGGAGAGATGCCCAAACACTTCTTGATCTGTTACAAGATGTCAGTAACATTATGGTTTTGCTGGTGGGTAAATATTAATTAAATTGACCAACAAAACAGCTCCTGGATCTCGACTCCTTTCCATTCAGTAAGCCGCTCATATTGAAGGCTTTATTGCGGCTTTCTCGGGAGTCTGGCCTTCATCCTCGATGTTTTGTGCTCCCGGAGTTGCATAAAGTCGGTAATCAAGTAGCGGCTGGAGGCTTTGGGGATCTTTGGAAGGGCCTAGTCCGCGAAGTAAGCGTCTCAGTGAAGATCATGAGGGTTTTTGAGGACTCAGATGTTCAGTCTATACTCAATGTTGGGTTCTCTTCCTTCCACAGTACATTCTGACTTTTGACTTATAATGTCCAGAAATTCGGCCGAGAAGCTCTCATTTGGCGCCAACTGGCTCACCCAAACATACTTCCCTTCTTTGGTGTATACTATCTTGAAACTAGACTTTGTCTGGTCTCACCATGGATGGAGAATGGTAACATCATGAAATTCCTCGAAATCAACCAGCCAGCCACTAGACTCCGTCTCTCACTGGTGAGCATATATGTTCAATCTGACACGAGGATTCTTAATTAATTAATTGTGTTAGATGCTGGATGTAGCCCTTGGGCTACAACACCTGCACAAAGAAAATGTAGTACATGGAGACCTGAAAGCAGTACTGATTCATTTCTTCTATGATGCAAATTACTTTTCGCTGATCACATGCATAGCTTAATATCCTCGTCACACCCTCGGGCAAGGCCTGTATTGCTGATTTTGGTGTCTCTTCAATCACTCATGCCATGACGTTGTTGTTCACCACTTCCACTACAAACAGACGAGGTGGGACAGCACGCTATCAAGCACCAGAATTATTCCAAGGAGGACAGAACCACTTTGGGTCTGATGTTTATGCTTTTGCTTGTGTGTGCTATGAGGTAAGTTTCTGTTTTGTCTCCTTATTGTGATATGCTAAGATTCTGGAGATAATGTCAGGATCAATCCCATTTCCTGAATTGCCACAGGACACAGCAGTCATGTTTGCAGTCATCGAGGGGAAACGGCCTTTGAGGCCTATGTCATGCACAGGCACAACGGTGCTTGATAGTCTCTGGGAGCTACTCAACAATTGTTGGAAAGGTAGGGCTGAGATGCGTCCAACAGCTCCTCAAATTGTTCAACAGCTGGAAGGCCCTTCAATTCAAGCAAACACTAGGTCATCCACAACAGACTGGGATGATCAATTCACTTCTAGATTTCGCCGTTCATTGCAGACCACCGATCTACTACTATCACTTACTTGGGTCGAAAACATCCTTTTTGACAAGGGTTAGTTCAATTGACAATCATTCTGCATCTTCTAATCTCTTGGTGCAGAGACAGTTAATGGTAGAAATTTTACAACATAACCTAGGAAAACAAATTGATTTACATGTTTTCTAGATGAAAGCTCTGCCAAAAGCTCTGCCAACCCTAAGAACAAAAAAGGTACTGGGCAAGATAGTATTTGCCATGTAAATAGTATCTTACTCTTCTCCAGGCTTGCAACAACCTGAAGGGCAGCTTAGGGACACCACAAGGACCAAGAAGTTCACCTACTTCCTGCACAACCTGGGTATAGATTTGTGTGCTATTGGTCATCACAAAGATGCTGTGCAGGTCATTCAAGAAGCAGTCAGGCTTCATCGGAAACTGGCAGAAACAGACCCTTCGGTCACCAAGAATTTAGGCAATATCCTCTACAACCTTGGTATAGATCTGTGTGCTATTGGTCATCACAAAGATGCTGTGCAGGTCATTCAAGAAGCAGTCAGGCTTCATTGTAAACTGACAGAAACAGACCCTTTGGTCACCAAGTATCTAGCCAAATCCCTGTACAACCTTGGTTCAGATCTACGTGCTATTGGCTGTCACCAAGATGCAGTGCAGGCTGATGAGGAAGCAGTCAGGCTTCGTCGTAAATTGGCAGAGACAGACCCTTCAGTCACCAAGGATCTAGCCAAATCCCTGCACAACCTGGGTTCAGATCTGTGTGCTATTGGTCATCACCAGGATGCAGTACAGGTTGACAAGGAAGCAGTCAGGCTTCGTCGTAAAATGGCACAGACCCTTTGGTCACTGAGGATCTAGCCCATTCCCTGTACAACCTTGGTATAGATCTGCGTGCTATTGGCCATCACCAGGATGCAGTGCAGGTCAGCGAGGAAGCAGCCAGGCTTTATCATAAACTGGCTGAGACAGACCCTTTGATCACCAAGAATCTAGCTGATTCCTTGTACAACCTTGGTAGAGATCTGCGTACTATTGGTCATCACAAAGATGCAGTGCAGGTGAATGAGGAAGCAGTCAGGCTTTATCATAAACTGTCAGAAACAGACCCTTTAGTCACCAAGGATCTAGCTGATTCCCTGTACAACCTTGCTATAAATCTGCATGCTATTAGTCGTCACAAAGATGCAGTGCAGGTCTATGAGGAAGCTGTCAGACTTCATCATAAACTGGCCGAGACCAACCCTTTGATCACCAAGGATCTAGCTGATTCCCTGTACAACCTTGGTACAGATCTGCGTGCTATTGGCCATCATCAAGACGCAGTGCAGGTAGATGAGGAAGCAGTCAGGCTTCATCGTAAGCTGGCAGAGACAGACCCTTCAGTCACCAGGGACCTAGCCAATTCCCTACACAACCTTGGTAAGGATCTGCATGCTATTGGCCACAACAAAGATGCAGTGCAGGTCATTGAGGAAGCAGTCAGGCTTTATCGCAAATTGGCAGAGACAGACCCTTTGGTCACCAAGGATCTAGCCAAGTCCCTGCACAATCTTGGTAGAGATCTGCATGCTATTAGTTGTCACAAAGATGCAGTGCAGGTCCATGAGGAAGCAGTCAGGCTTTATCATAACCTGGCTGAGACAGACCCTTTGATCACCAAGGATCTAGCTGATTCCCTGTACAACCTGGGTAGAGATCTGCGTGCTATTGGCCGTCACAAAGATGCAGTGCAGGTGGATGAGGAAGCAGTCAGGCTTTGTCGTAAATTGGCAGAGACAGACCCTTCAGTCACCATGAAACTAGCCTATTCCCTGCACAACCTCGGTGTAGATCTGCGTGCTACTGGCCATCACCAAGATGCAGTGCAGGTGGATGAGGAAGCAGTCAGGCTTTGTCGTAAACTGGCAGAGACAGACCCTCCAGTCACCAAGGACCTAGCCAATTCCCTACACAACCTTGGTAAGGATCTGCATGCTATTGGCCACAACAAAGATGCAGTGAAGGTCAACGAGGAAGTAGTCAGGCTTCGTCGTAAACTAGCAGAGATGGACCCTTCAGTCACCAAGGATCTAGCCAATTCCCTGCACAACTTTGGTATAGATCTGCATGCTATTGGCCACAACAAAGATGCAGTGCAGGTCTATGAGGAAGCAGTCACACTTCGTCGTAAACTGGTCAAGACAGACCTTTCGGTCACCAAGGATCTAGCCAATTCCCTGCACAACCTTGGTCGCAATTTGCGTGTTATTGGCTGTGACAAAGATGCTGTACAGGTCGATGAGGAAGCAGTCAGGCTTTATCGTAAACTGTCAGAAACAGACCCTTTAGTCACCAAGGATCTAGCTGATTCCCTGTACAACCTTGGTTATGATCTGCGTGCCATTGGCCATCACCAAGATGCAGTGCAGGTTGACAAGGAAGCAGTCGGGCTTCGTTGTAAACTGGCAGAAACAGACACTTCGGTCACCAAGGATCTAGCTGATTCCCTGTACAACCTTGGTTATGATCTGCATGCCATTGGCTGTCACCAAGAAGCAGTACAGGTCAACAAGGAAGCAGTCAGGCTTTGTCGTAAACTGGCTGAGACAGACCCTTCAGTCACCGAGGATCTAGCCCATTCACTGCACAACCTTGGTTTAAATCTGCATGCTATTGGTCACAACAAAGATGCAGTGCAGGTCAATGAGGAAGTAGTCAGGCTTCGTCATAGACTGGCAGAGACAGACCCTTCCATCACCAAGGATCTAGCCCATTCTCTGTACAACCTTGGTAATGATTTGCATACTATTGGCCACAACAAAGATGCAGTGCAGGTCTTTCAAGAAGCAATCAGGCTATATCATGGACTGGCAGAGACAGACCCTTCTGTCACCAAGGATCTAGCCAATTCCCTGCACACCCTTGGTTTATGTCTGCATGATATTGGTCATCACCAAGATACAGTGAAGGTTGAAGAGGAAGCAGTCGGGCTTTATCGTAAAGTGACTGAAACAGACCCTTCGGTCACCAAGGACCTAGCCAATTCCCTGCACAACCTTGGTAGGGTCCTGCATGCTATTGGCCATGACAAAGATGCGGTTCAGGTTGATGAGGAAGCAGTTGGGCTTTATCGTAAATTGGCAGAAACAGACGCTTCAGTCACCAAGAACCTACCCAATTTTCTGCACAACCTTGGTATCCATCTGCATGCTGTTGGCCGCAACAAAGATGCAGTGCAGGTCAACAAGGAAGCACTCAGGCTTCGCCGCATGCTCTGAGGGTCAGTGACCAAAATCTTGGTCACTTTGCTAGGAACCATTTTTTTGTCTTTTTCTTTAGCTAAAAGTGCATTAGGCCATTCACATGGCAGTATAAGGACAGGTTTTGAAGCCTCAATTCAATGTACATTGCAAAATCCCTATATATACTTAACTCAATCCATCAATTACACACCATGGTGGGCCAAAAATTCTTTCCTAGCCTACATATAAATCATGCAGATTGGAGCACATTATTTGTGCACCAGAATGCCCTTTTCCCCACCATACAATTTGCCTTTGCACTCAGTGATTCAGAGAGGCCGCTCCTACTATTTTTTTTGCGCTCAATTGTAGCTCCGTCCTACCAAAAAGTGTTTTCTTGGCTCTGTGGGTATCTGTTTGCCTTGTGCCAGGTGATTCATAAAACCTACCTTCAATTTAATACCTCTACTGCATCTCCTCTCTTCACTCCAGTGTTCTTCTTGTGGGATCTCCTACTTTACAAGAAAGCAAGGTGGGATGTCCCACATCAACCAAAAAAACTGTAGGACTTCCCACTTTACAAGGAAACAAGGTGGAGTGTCCCATGTTGACCAAAAAAACCGTGGGACTTCCCACTTTACAAGAAAACAACGTGGGACGTCCCATTTCAACCAAAAACACTGGGGGACTTCCCACTTTACAAGAAAACAACGTGGGATGTCCCATTTCGACCAAAAACACTGGGGGACTTTCCACTTTACAAGAAAACAATGTGTGACGTCCCATGTTGACCAAAAAACCGTGGGACTTCTCACTTTACAAGAAAACAATGTGGGACATCCCATGTCGACCCAAAAAACTGCGGGACTTCCCACTCTACAAGAAAACAAGGTGGGACATCCCACATCAACCCAAAAAACTGCGGGACTTCCCACTTTACAAGAAAACAAGGTTCCCAACTTATACTTCTGTTTCATACATATGCTGAGCTTTGCTCTTTAAATTCGGCATGATCTATATTCAATACCCAAATGAGATATATCAATGGCCTTTGCTGTTACTACCACCTGCTGCAAAAAAGTTAGTAAGTTGTCAAAATAAGCGCCCGGGTAAACAGGTGCAAACAACATATGGTCCCAAAAAGGAAGGCTCGGTTCCTCTACCAGCGATAGCCGTTATATTCTGCACTAATGGCCCATTATATCTCTCACTAGCCCTTTCTTACAACTCATCCCAGCCTAATTGAATCCATAAATCATAAATCATAATTGTATCATAAAAATAGTTACATAAATCATAGATGCATAGACAATAATCAAAGGAATAGGTACATAAAGCAGGCCATCATACAGGACAAGGATTGTAACACAAAACAGCAAAAGACGGTCACCAGTATAACCCAAATCACTGAGAATTGTAGAGGTTCCATTTCCTGATCTCCGACGCATAAATCCCGCGGTCGTTCTCGGTGGCGAGAATGGGGGTTGTCCCGGACAGCAACAGATGATACTTGCCCGTTTCTGGGTGGCGTATAAATGTTACGTTGTCTGTGCGGCTCGCCGTCTTCACATTCTCGAAGCCTCTCGCAAAGAACTTCTCCCCTCCGTTTGTGCCCATAATGAAGCGCAGGATGAAGCGCTGCTGGTCCTCGCCCTTTAAACTGAAGCGCACGAAGAAGCGTTGCTCTTCATCACCCACCTGCTGATGTTTCAACTCTGGCTCAGTAACCCCCACTGTGTCAGGGCCTTTTCGTTTAATTGCAGTTCAGGCGGGTGTCACGCGTGCATCGAGGGCTGCCGTGCAAGAGAAGTCAATGTGGAGTAGATCCTGGTGGGACACTTGCGAGCATGCGGGAGCATAGTGGGCCCAATGGTCGGCCTTTTTCGGGCCAGTGGACCACTGTGATAAGGACCGCGGCGCTGCTATGAGAATTTGTTTTATAAAATAGACAGCATGTTCAGCCTCTAGGGGTTAATTAATGTTGGAGGATAGTGGGGATGTAGGATTGGGACGTGTGTGTGGTCCGAGTGAGAGTGTTGCACGGGATCGCACGAGGTGTATGTTCTGTGGGTTTGTGTTGGGGGTACCTGCTGTTAGCCGTAAATGGGTGTGGGGGTGATAGTTACCTGTCCTGGGTCACAAGCTCAAGTGAACGATGCATTGTTTCCTGTTAAATCCGATGCCTATGCCGCGAGGCCTGCAATCCTTCCCTCGTGTTTCCCCAATGTTCCCAATGAAGGTGGAAGGCTTAATACAATGTTTGACAGTTATAAAGCAAGTGACAGCGATGCTGGCTGGTGCTGGTCAGTCAAATGTATGGTACGTCCGGTCGTGACACTGGGTGGCAGACGGCGGTTTAAACCAATATGGCTTCGCCCAGGCCAACTTCTACAAAGCGTGAAGCTTGCAAAGTTGGTGATCCTTTTACGAGGAAGCCCGATGATATGACTTGGGGTCCAATGAATTGGGACCTTGCTAATGGAGGTGTGAGAGTAAAGTGCCCTGCTAGAGGCAAGTGAGGATGTGGTCAACTCGGTGTGAGCGAGGCTTAGTTGCACAGGTGGGTACAGGTGGTGGGGGAGAACTGAGCTCCGAAAATTGACTGACTACAACACCCTTTTTCGCTATCCTTTTATACCTTTTCGCCTCTCGACTGTCCCCTTGATGCCCACTCATTTGGTTCCATCCCCTTCGCGTTTGAGGGTGCTTGCGCAGGAACATATGTAGGGTGCGTTCAGTATTTGGGGCCACAGACAAGGCTTATGTTCGAAGTTTGGGGTTCATTTCCGTGAATGGACGGAGTGTACGACACGAATCGGTACGGACACAGGACCCGTTCCATAGCAGAGTGGATTCCTGGGCCATAAATGGTCAGCTATTGGTCGGAAGAGACGTCTGGACGCATCTGAGTGGGTTTCGAGTGGTTTAGGTGAGTGGAAACTGGATCGGACGAGGCTTGCATTCGAGTGTTGGTGACTTCTCAGGTGTGGGAAGAGGATACCAAGTCCAGGATGCCCGCTATTGGTTGGTTCGTACCATTCTCGTGGGCTGTAGCATGCGGCATCGCGCTCGTATGCGGGGTACGAACTCGTGGAAAGGGAATTCGGACGGTGAGGGCATTCAGCGGCGGTTACACCATGGTCGGTTGGGTGGTACGCGCAATGCAGAGGGTCGGATGAGGAGCATAAGCGGCATGCGTTTGATGAGAAACCGGATTTGGTAACTTCGATTCCCGATTTGGATGAACGGGTGCCTCGTACGTTCTTGTCCTGGTCAGTTGAAGGGGCCATGAGGTGGTGTGCAGGGCGTAGCACAAGCACCAGCCTCACACCATGCAGGATAAGGCACACCCACCTTGGGGTGGGTGCCCTGCGCAAGTCGGCGGGAAGGCTCGGTGTCACCCACCCCGCAGCTGGAGTTGCTGTCATGATGATGGTCGGGTCGCTTCGCACGGGGAGAACAGGAGTGGTGACGGTGTCATGTCTCTAAATGGTTTGGAGACAGGAGGTAATATTTTGGAGTTTATGTTTCATTCTAACCTGACTACAGAATTAAAATAACGAGAGTCATATTGCTTAGAGTCAAAGTGCAAGAGTCAGGAGGAATCCAGCTGACTCACAAATGCAATTGAGTCAGAAATTCAAAGAGTCAGAGATGAATCATGGTGGAGTCATAAATTAGAGACACAAATTAGTTAGAAAATTAGGAGTCAAGGGATGAATCATTTGCAACTGACTCACGATGAGTCACAGTAGAAATAGTATATAAAGCCAGATGTAAATCTTAGTTAGGAGATTGAATTGTGAATCACGAAAGTGCTGATTTGAATTCGAGTAAAGCAAGTAAAAGTGACAGTTGACTGAATGACTCAGTCAGCTAAAGAAGAAAGAAATCGCTAAAGAAAGTATCTCGGCTTGGGAAGGCTGAGATTAGAAGTAATCACCAAAGAAGAAAGAAAGAACACTCGCTATCACCCGCGTGGGAGTGCTAGGAGTAAAGTAAAGAAAGTACGTGATAGTAAGTAGTTTATGGTAAACTGACTTGCACTCACAAAAGAAGTTTTATTGATACGAGCACTAGTTTAACGAAACTTGTACTCTAAATTGGAATATCGAACTTGGGAGAAACACCCTATTAAAGCTACATTTGGCGCACCTTGTCATGATTTGGCATACTTCCAACATTTTCATTCAACTTCAACCCCGGGTATCCCGGGTTATCAAAAGCATATGGAATAACCACCAGGGGGTTATTCATAGTCGCTTGGGACGATTGCATTCGGAATAACCAACCAGGGGTTATTCAAATGATGATCGGAACATGCGTAGGACGATTGGATCAGGATAACCAACCAGGGGTTATTCAAACGACGATCGAGATGTCAGAATAACCAACCAGGGGTTATTCAAATGATGATCGGGATACCCCGATCGCCCGTTACCAAGATCGAGCACCTGAAGACGGTCGCTATTTCATAGAAGGGACAACCATCAGTTTCATAAGACACAGTATATAAACTCAGTAGAATCTACATGTACTCTAGATTCTACCTCGTCTAATATCAAGTCTACCTTGACCTGACAACGAGGCAGCGCTCTCTCACTACGACTATGAACGACGCTCGTACCCATATCATCTTCTCCTTGAGTGCTACTCAAGTTCGGTGACCAGGCAGTTACTCCACCGCCTCTTCCGAGTGTCGCGACACTCCACCTCGACGGCTACAGCCAAACTTCCCCAGTAGAGCCGGGTTGTTCAGTGCTGCCCTCTTGTTGTCGGTCGCGATCACTCTAGACCGGGTTATTCGACTATCGTCCCGGCCGGGTTATTCACTGTCCTGCCACAGCCAGGTCGACCCAGGGCTTGTCTTGACACACCTCCTATATAACAAATTATACGCTTGACAATGGTCGTCACGATTGCTGTCGCAGCCACAGCAGTTTTCGTAGGTGTTAATATCACTGTGAGACTGCCGCGGAGGACACGGAGAAAGGGAGCAGCATGAAGAGGAGCGGCGACAGCGAGATTTGCCGCCACGATAGTCGTCGTAGACTCAGTGGTCAGCAGGGGACTGATGACCGAGAGATGGGAGTGGTGTCGGCTGTGCTTGCTGTCATGATAGTTGTCAAGGTCGCCTCAGTTGTTGTAGGCATTGGCATCCTTCGAGACAACTGCTGAGGACAGGCAGAGGAGCTACAATGGTGGGCCGGTCACTATCCCCATCGGTGTCATGGCCTCAGCGGTCATTGTGGGCGTTGGCTTGGCATTGTTCCGCAACTCAGCATGGGGAGGAGGGGAGCTGGAACAGTGGCGCTTGCACTCTGCTTTTCCCACCTTCTCACCTTCTTCTCAGCTGCACACTTGGTCTTCTCGCACTCCTTCTGCAGGGCCTTATTATACACTGGGCTAAGCTTCACATATTGCAGCGTGGCGCCAGCCATGCTGACCACCAGAGGGATTTCACATTGGTGCTGAGTGGCAAGGCCAACTTGTCTGATTGTTTGTGAGCAACCAATCTCGCCAGTTCAAAGCCATATACATACCTTCATCCCAAACACGATATCCATGGAGGCAAGGGGTCCACATCCTCATCATCGCTGTCTCATAACTGTCGTCCCACTTGTCCACACGGCACTCTTCACGAAACCAGGTAAGAATTTATTGAAGGTCTCATCTTGATCTTCTTCGGGCAAAGCTGCTGGTGCGATTATAAAGTGATGTCTTCAAGGAGGGGGGGTAGTTGATTATGCGACACTTGGCACTAAAGGTTCGTCAAGGAACTTCACTCCACTTCATCTTGTATTGCTGTGCATCCCCATCATCTGGGATCGCCCTGACCGCCTGCCGATGACACTCTGGGGTGCATCACATTAATAATGTGCCCAGCAAGAAAAGGTGGGACACTTACGGAGCATACCGCCCATGATTCTCACGAATGTCCGTCGCTGGGTGTCCCGGATTTTCTCCTTGTTGCGCCCAGCGAGATTTCCTGTAAATTCGATCAAAGGTGGCTGGTCATGGGCTTCCAGTGTGCGCTTCTGACGATCCATAACCCTATGTGATGTCTGCGTCAAACGGTGCAATGAGAAAAAATGAAAAATGTGCACCCAAACTTGTGTTCCATGTCCTTCATCTGCTGACCGAGGACCATCTTATGACAGTCCCTGAACTCATCACCAACCCATAGCTCTCGAGTAGCATTTTCCCCTGTCAAGAGTAGTGAGTATGCGGCACAAGAACAAGATGATGACATCATACAATGCCTAAGATGGGTTCGAGTTCTTTCTGCAGCTTCCTTTTCAGCTCATTTTCTTTACGGAAATTGATAACCGCTTGTGCTGCGACGCCCTTCTGCCACTCATCTAGCCAAGGAAGGTTTGCGATGTCGAGGGTGTCTTTCCCCCATTTTGTGTTGGGTCCACACGCCGCCTTCACAGCCATGGCGGACGAGGCTTACATTCGAATTTTGGGGTTTATTTTCATGAATGGATGGAGTGTACAATGTGAATTGGTACGGACGCAGGACCTGTTCCGTTGCAGAGCAGGTTTCTGGGTCACAAATGGTCAGTTATTGGTCGGAAGACACATCCGGATGCATCTGAGTGGATTTCGAGTGGTTTGGATGAGTGGAAACTGGAACAGGCAAGGCTTGTGTTCGAGTGTTGGTGAGTTCCTAGGTGTGGGAAGAGGCAACCAAGGCCAGGATGCTCGCTATTGGTTGGACTGTACCATTCTTGTGGGCCGTAGCATGTGGTGTCTTGCTTGTAAGTGAGGTGCGAGTTGTGGAAGGCGGAATTTGGGTAATGGGAGCATCCAGTGGGTGTCATGGCTAGTCAGGTGGGTGGTATGAATGATGTGGAGGGTTGGATGGGGAGCATAAGCTGCGTGTGTTTGATGAGAAGCTGGATTTGGTAACTTCGATTCCCAATTTGGATGAACGGGCACCTTGTACGTTCTTGTCCTGGACTCGGTTGAAGGGGCCATGAGGCAGTGTGCTGGGTGCTGTGATGCAGACTGCGGTTTCTTGACTGTCAGACGAATGTTACGTCTGTGGGTACAGTACTGCAGAAAAGGTATCATCCTCTAGGGGGAAATTTGTGTAGCAAGTGTCGGGTGGTTTTTATTCCTCCGAAGTACGATGGGTTAAGTTTTGCAAGGGATAGATCTTTTAGATGGGTGGGCAGGATCTGTTATTTACAGGCTTTCAGCATGGAGCACTGAGAAGCCTTGGTGCGCTGGGGGGTACGGAGTTCGCTCCTTTTCAGCCTTCCAGGGTCCGATAACTCGGTTGCGTATCCTATACAGGCTCCTATCGAGGGAGGACGGAAGGAGTCGCGGATAGAGTCGCGTTACTTCCTCTGGGTGTTTGCTCTGTGCAGTGGGTAGGGTTTTCTGAACTGCAGTTTTATTTCTCCGTTTTGATCTTCTTCTCCGTTTAATGTGCAGACCTCGGGGCCTGTTTCGAATGTTGTAGCCTAAACTCCGCAATTCCCTTCCTTTGGGACCCCTTTCTTTATGTCTCTGCTTGAACCTCGAGGCGAGATATTCGCTGACGAGGTAACCGTGCCAGTTGGTAGATGGCTATGGATACTGGATTTCTCCGAGTTGTTCCAAGTCAAAGACCGTTTGCCTTCCGATACTACTCGGTCGGAACAGTTACACGCTAACAGAAATTCTGTTGCTGGCTGTTTTGATACCACTCCACCTTCGGTATGTGGTGTTTTATCGTTTTCAGGATCTCCTATACGACCTGGTCCTTTTTCTGGTCGGAGTTCCCTACCGGAAGCGACTAATTGGCCACTCCTTGCGCTCCGGGTCTTGCGTTAACCTGTACTTTGTGGTACTTCGGTTTGTGTCCGTCTCGTGTCCGAAGACGGAGGAAAAGTTTCTTTCTTGGCTTGGGAAAGCCTTAGGAATTTAGGTGGGGAAATACAAGGTGCCATTCTCGAATAATACGCTAGGTTTTTATACTCTTTGCCCAGCCACCGGCACATCGTCCCGACATGCATTCTTCATTCTAGACACAGCCTTTAGCCCACAAGGTAGCTCCTACCCCCTTTAGGCCTGAAAGAGTCTGCTTTCCTCCTCTCCTTTGCTGGTGAAGCGCTCGTTGACGGAGGTACTCCTATAGCATTGCCAACAGCCTGGTCGAGCTCCTCTTGTGTCGTAGACCCCATTTCTCCTTTGTCCTGTTACTTTTCCTCGAGTTGGATAGCTCATTTCCAGTGCAGAGACCATTTTACAGCGCCGTTCTCAAGTCAGTCGAATTCTTTCACTGCGGAATTTGTCCCCTTATTGCGTTGATTTCGTTCTTGCTCTGTTTCCCCCATTCCTTCTTGTCGGAATTCATCTCCTCGTCATTTCGATACCGTTCTTGACTTGGTTGTCCTACTCCTTCCTAACGGAGTTCATCTCCTCGTCATATTGATATCATTCTTGACTTGGTTGGCCTATTCCTCCTGGACAGGGTTCATCTCCTCGTCGTATTGGTACCATTCTTGACTTGGTTGTCTTACTCCTCCTTGACGGAGTTCATCTCCTCGTCGTTTCAGTACCATTCTTGACTTGGTTGTCCTACTCCTCCTTGACGGAGCTCATCTCCTCGTCGTATCAATACCATTCTTGACTTGGTTGATCTACTCCTCCTTGATGACCGTTCTCCGAGCTCCATATCCATACCCTACTCGTCCTATAACCTGTTTTTATCACGTTCGGCTTTGCCAGCGAGGCGAAGCCAAGCAAGGCGAGGCAGAGGGGAGCGCGAGGCAGAGGGGAAGCACGAGGCAGAGGAGGAAGCGCGAGGCAGCGAGCAGGCACACGGGAAACAGCGAGCATACGGTGCGGTGAGCGGGTGCGCAGGAAACGGCGAGCATGCACGCGAGAAACAGCGAGCAGGCGTGCAGGAAACAGCGAGCGTGCAGCGGAAATGCGGCGAGCAGGCGCGCAGGAAACAGCGAGCGCACAGCGGAAAAGCGGCGAGCGGGGAAAGCGGAGGTGGTGCAAATGGAAGTGCAAATGTGTAGCGCAGCAGAGAAATACGAAAAAGGGGCACGGGGACGCAAGAACAGAGAATTCTGTGCGAGCGGAGCATTATGCAACGGTCTCGTATGGTGGTGCGGATTTGCCAGCGACACCTTTACCAATGCTTATGTCGCTGTGTCTTATTGGGAGTTCCGCTGGCGTTTTTATCCCGCAAGTCCTTTATGTCCACCCCGAAGGCGTCCGTTTTGAAGTTATATTCCGCCATCCGTCTGCACTATGTTTTTATGTCCCACTTGTTTCGGTCTCCTCTTTATCCTTGTTGCGCATTTGGGTGGTCGCCAGAGTCGACACATAGTGGAGGCTCACAGCGCAGCACAAGCACCAGCCTGCGTGCGAGTATACAGAGCGGTGCGAGGAGGGACCATGGTGGCAGGAAGAGAGAGTTAGGAGAAGAAGGCAGAGACCCTGACCAGGTTATAAAAAGGACAATCTGGTCAGGGGTGCGAAGAATCTGCAGCCTGAAACACAAGAAGCCGCCTTCAAAATGGAAGAAGCATAAAGTGAAACTTTTATGCAATAATCCGAAAACGGAAACAAATAGGGTTCTGATTGGAATGACGGTCAGTTACCGAAGAAGTGCTTCCGCACAGTGGCAATGCTGGTGGCAATACCCGGGAATCAAATGTGAAAAGGCCGGTCACCAAGATCAAACAACATGCGGAAATATACAGGATGCCAAAAATTCTTAGGATAACCGAGCATCTCGGGTCCTTCTACAGAAGAAGGAGGCACTCCTACAAAACCAGGTTGTTCTTGGGTCGCTGGGACATCGACCTTGAAGAGGGGGGTAGTGTCATGATTTGGCACTTTACAAACCCTTTTCAACTTTTCACGGCAGGTTTATTCCAAACGCCAACAAGGTTATTCCATAAACCCAACCTACATCTCACTGGATTATTCCACCACTTCCACACACGAGCTACAACCAAAAGGTCGCGATGGCAGATTACTTCAACAACACCAATTGGGTTATTCAATAATCCGTGTTTCCAATCGTTGGACAACATATAGGGATGAAACCCCTCCTAACCCACGAAACACATAGGGACCCACCCCTGGGTCCTGGTCAATAACCCTGAACATTCCAACACACCCTATGTGTACAATTTCGATTGATCAACTCCTAGGGAGACATAGTATATAAACTCTGTAGAATCTCATGTACTGTAGATTCTACCTCATCTAATATCAAGTCTGCCTTGGCCTGACAACAACGCAGCGTCTTCTCACCACTACCCTGTCTTATCCCCTGCTCTACATTCTCCTCTCCTCGAGTCTGGTGTCTAGGCAGTTATCATATCGCCTTTGGATCATTTACGATCCCCCCACCATTGATATAAGCCGACTACCTCCTCCTGACGACAAGGTTATTCAACACTATCTCCTAGTGGGGTATCATGCTACTTTCTAACCGGGTTATTTGACCATCATCCCAGCCGGGTTATTCCCTGTCACCCAACATCTAGCCGACTTAGGGCTTGTCTTGACATACCTTGTAAGAATGAATCAGATCACAAATAATCCTGGTCCGTATTAAATCTCAGGAACCTACCTCTTGATAAATCTTGCCCCAGATTAAACCTGGCATCAAATTTCAGGAATGTACCTTTTGGTGTCCAGTTGATTTTCTACCAAAAGGTAAAACAAGCCAAAAACCTGAAAAATACATCGGCAGGTATGTGAATGGATAGACATACCATGACTTTCGAGATGCACGATTGAACAATGAAACAGTTCTGTTGTTATGGCACAGGGTATTGGTTTGTGCATTGGAATGCAGGTGCCCCTGTGCCAGTGGCAGATGAAGTTTATGTTTGAGCATGAGTGAATTGAATTCAGAAAGGAATTGATAGGACAAGCTCAGGTGGTGCCACTGAACCTCAAGAGTGAGCCGGGTGTGGCTCATCCATGAAGGCTCATCCCGCAGGTGACTTGTGAGCTGGAGAGCGGGATTAAACTGTTTTCTAGATGTATTGGCCTGCTCTGCTGAATGAGGCAAAGTACTGGACAACTGAGAGATGAAAGATAAGAAAGAGGCTAGGCGGAGTTCAAAATAATAGTTGTTGGCCCACGTGCACCGTGACTGATGCCATCTTTCTGACTCACGCCTTTGCTCGCACTTTCATCTCAGCCTCCAAGTCGGTGCCCTCCCCACACTCGTTGGAGAGCTGGATATCTGGTTCATCATCCACAAAGGTGCATCACCAGGGCTCATGAGCCTCCACTGTTCAACTGATCAAGTTTCAACGCGCGGTGAGCCAGCCACTGCCACCAACTACCAGAGACAGGTCAGTGGGTGGCATCCTTTATCTTTACAGAATTTCAAGCCAAATTACTCTGTGGCGTGTCTTGGCCATGCACTGTCCTTGACTACAGTGAATGTATGCATTGCCACCAATACAATGGACAAAGCCTATAGTGCGTGTAATCCGTTTTAATGTTGGATTTTATCTCAGCCTTGTTTGTTCCCGACAGAAATACCTCGCGGAATTAAATCTGCGTCAGGATTTTCAACCACGATTTAATTTGAGGTAAGGCTATGTTTGACGCAAGGCTTTACAGATTTAATCGGGAGCATGGGATTATTTTCCCCCGCATCATTTTCGACGACAGGTACATTTTTGTATTTAACATGAGCCGGGATTATATTTGAATTGAAGCCATTGCAGATTTAATCCGGAGCATGAGACTTTTTCACCCGCATCTATCCTCTTCCCCTCTCGTATTAAATCTTAGGATTTAATCCAGCCGATGTGAGTTCTTACCCTTGCTGGACCTAACTTTGAAACTCAGGCCTGCGCCGTGACGCGGGATTTAATCTGAGCATTATATTAGGATTTGATACGAGAGTGGATAAGCTTTTGAGATTTGTCCCCACAGATCAAACCGAATATGGTAACTACAAAACGTGTCCACCCATGTCAACTTCAACATTCTGCCACCCACTTATATACATATGTTCTTTTTATGAATACAATATTTTCTTCACTGCATTTTTTTTCCATCGACCCTTGGTCATAAATAGAAACACCACGGTGTACTCTCGATTTATCTGCCTCAATTCTGCCCTCAGCTTGAGACCTTAGGAAACGTGAACTCGAACAATGCACCGGAGCCTCCGGCGTGGTGGAGTTACCATATCGAGTTTGATGTGTGGGGACAAATCTCGCCATCTGAGTGGATACCACGGGATTATGAGTTATGTAGCTTTCGTTGTGCTGTTAGCTTGGCAGAAGTGCGATGGAGATTAAACCTAAGCTTTGGCAAATTGCTGGCTGAGATTAAACCAAAGTGCTGATATCACTGCAAGTGCGGCGCCAATGAACAAAGTGCCGGCACATCAGCAAAATCACATTTTGCTCACGTACTTTTGATCTTGTGATGTCGCGTAGCTCGCGTCCTGCGAGCTTTGTGATTTTTGTTTGAGCTTTCCAGCCAGTTATGCGTACCTTCTGCCTCAGTTATGCCTCCCAGTGTGCCGCTTTTCACCCACTCAATACTTCCTATTGTCTCAATTACCCGCATATTCGACGAATTTATGCCCTCGCGTGAAATCTCGGACATAACTCGTGGTCTGCGCAATCTTTGATGTCTTGTAGGCGCGCGCGCGTACGAGCAGATTGTGTAAAACCCGATGCAGCAGTAAAGTGAACGGCAGGAATGTGGAGCACAGCAGCAGAGATGCGAAACAGATACTGTGTTCTCTGGATACAGTATAGGCGAAAACAAAGCATTCATGTACATATCACGTTCCAGACGTTGCAAAAATCAAAACAAAACAAAAACTTTGAGTTTGGAAAACTTGTTTTTGTCAAATCTCGGAATGTCCCTATATTACATCTGTACATACTATGTACATGTAGTATGCCCCTTCCCAAAGGACCAGGGCTAAATCCGCGCAGAACATGTGTGGAACGGCAATTGATGATGGTATTGATGCGATCAATTGAAGCCGAAGCTGTGCCGAGAGTTCCTACCCTCGGTCAGTTCACCTTCAAAGTTTCAGTAATGAGGTTTTAATGAGGTTGTAATGATAATAAATGAGGTAAACATAGATACACATAGAGGATGCACTCTGATGTAACGAATTAAATTGACAAAGAAAATGCGGGCGCATCTGCAGAAGTCCCCGGGCCGTTGATAATATTGATGCCATCAATAAAGCTGAAATGAAGCGGGGATTTTGTACTCTAGCTTTGCTCTAGCTGGGTTGACTTCCATTGCTTCAGTAGTAGGCTATGAAACCTCGAGGCGTGTTTAACTTGAACAACTCGGAAGTTGCCAGAATTAGCCGAATTGCATTGGGTAATTCCAAGTTATTCTCTGAGTTTTTTGAACTGAAATGCAAGCTTCCTCCTGCATCATTCCTAGTCCAAATTACCTGGAGGTCAACTGAGGGTAGGAACTCTCGGCACAGCTTCGGCTTCAATTGATCGCATCAATACTATCATCAATTGCTGTTCCACACATGTTCTGCGCAGATTTAGCCCTGGTCCTTTGGGAAGGGGCATACTACATGTAAATAGTATGTACAGATGTAATATAGGGATATTCTGAGATCTGAAAAAAAAAAAAAGTTTACCAAACTCAAAGTTTTTGTTTTGTTTTGGTTTTGCAACGTCTGGAACATGATACAGAAGCACCTCTGCATGACCCACACAGCAAAAAAATGGGACTGTTTTGAGTCCGACAAGTCAGGAGCCTCCAAAACGACGATAGAGGTGATTTGACCTGGTGACGGAACACAGGCGGCCCGAACACAGGCGGCCCGACATCCCGGAGTTGTGTTCTGCATGTGTTCTGCTAAGATATAGCCCTATTCAGTGAGATTGGGTATCCTGCACTCATAAACTATGTACAGATGTAATATAGGGACATTCTGAGATTTGACAAAAACAAGTTTTCCAAACTCAAAGTTTTTGTTTGGTTTTGATTTTTGCAACGTCTGGAACGCGATATGTACATGGCAAAAAATCACAAAAATTATTTAATACACTTGGTTGTCCATCTCCTCCGTTTCCATGTAATCTTGACTCGGCAACTGGTTCATCCACGAGAAGTCTGCGGGATTTGAGTTTGCTGCGACAAGATTACATGAAGAAGAAGCTTACCGTCTGGCCAGCCGGCCGTTAAAGATTGCATACCGTGCATGTCATAGTTGTAGGGTAGCGACGGCGGGAAAAAGTTTGGAGGCGACTCCGCATCAAGACCGAGGACATTTCCTTCCCCGAGGGGCATGAACGGATCGACACCTGCATTGAGGGGAGGCGCAAACCGATCAAAAGACAACGCCACGGTAGAGGGCAGAGGGGAGAGAGAATGGGACGTGTCAGGCGACGTGTGTGTTGACAGTGTCGAATCGCCGCCGTCCCTGAGGCCCTTGAGGAACCGGGCGTACAGGTTTGGCCAGTGCTTGTCGTCGATTGACATGTCTGGTGAAGCCAAGAGGTCGATCACCTTTTTGACGAGTCCTCGAATTTCTTGTCGCTTGTCAGTAGGGAGGTAGGATGCAAACTTGGGGAGCAGAAGCTAGAGTGTTGTTAGATGGTGATCAAGGTGGCTATCACTGGGACGAACCTTGATGAGCATAGAAGCTGCAAAAGTAACAAACACACTCTGAGCTATTGGTCCATGGCGAAGGTAGATCCCTGCGCAAAGGCTTCAGAACAAGTGATGGCGTGACAGAAAAGGCACCGACTTTGATCTGGTTACCAACGTCGTCCACCAGAGCTGTGACAACATCTGACGCCGCGGCCACGCACTAACACGTAGTGAGGGAAAAAATTCGATTCCAACACAAAGTCACTTACGCGCATCAAGAATGGATTTTCATCAGTGTTGTTCTTGCCAAACGCATGCCAAAGCCAAAGGATAACGCGACCAGCCGAGCATGGCTGATTGCCAGTTTCAGCAAACCGCTGCGGAACCTATTTTGCGGATCCGTCATGTCAGTTTGGTCGAGGATCTTCCGCCACTTGTTTTGAAGCTGCTGCAGTTCCTCGTCTGTCTCAGCCGCGACGCGTTCAAAGTCGACGTTCTAAGAAACCATCAATGACTGTAAATCACTAAAATGCGCTGCGGACGTCACCAACCTTATTCAAACCCGTCGGGTGACTCGGGTCACTGTAGATCTTGGCCATAAATGCGGCCATAACCTTTAGATCTGAGTTGTAGGCGCAGATATGGATATCAAAGTTAACCATGTTGTACTGCGAACTGCACCACCAGTCGCCCGAGTGGTTCGCCATGTAGTCATTGTTGCTGATTGTCGGCGCCTTGCCGTACTGCGAGCCCATCGAGCGATCGAGGTTGAAGCAGTTGAGCCAGACGCGCGTCCGATTCAGCATCTCTCGGGCGTGGCTTTCATTGGTAGGCTTGGCCGTGTTTGGAAGGTGCAGATTGAGATCCGTCGCCATCCTGTGCGAGGTAAGATCGATGCTTAATGCCGTTTTTAATGTGCGGGAAAGGACTCACCTAATGGCAAGGCCGAGGTACAGCCAGCCGCGCTCTTCTTCCCACCGCTTTGCGGGCATAGGGTATAATGACATGAGGATATATCCCTGACAGAGCTCGACACATTTGTGGCCGCTGATCAATGCAGCCCCCGCTGCTAGTTGTGCGAAATGCATAGCTTGGGGATAGAGCTCGGGTCGCTCGGTGTAAAAGCGCGATGCAATAGCGCAGACTGCGGACTTGGTTGGTTGACTGTTGAGAAAAGCACAGAATAATCACGCACCGACTGTGAACAAGAAAGGACTTCGATAGCACGTCTTCTGCGGCGTGTACAGAACAGGATCCAGAAGAGACACCGAGATATTCATGCGCTCAAAATATCTGTTACGAATTATTAGTGTCGAATGTTCAAAGAACTATGTTGCCACAAACATGTCGAAAAGTTTCTCGGCTTCTTCGAGAGTTATGAGACCCCGAGTCAAAATGTGAGGGGCACCGCTGAGCGGTCGGCTTCTCATCGGGTCCGGAGTAGGACCTAGAAGGTATCAGAGGTCGAAAATCAGGTACTCGATCTGAAGAAATTATGGTTAGCCATACCAAGCGCCGGTGCACTATCTCCCATATCTTCCGGGCTTTCCGCTCTGCTCTTCAAGCTGAGATCCGCCATCAAGCCGAACGGACTCGCTTCGCTTGGCAACGTTGCCAGCTTCGCATTCCCAGAATCTTTCTTTTTGGACAGGGGACGTCCGCCGTTGGTGCTGTTGGAGCCGATCGAAAGCTGGCGTATCTTGATATTCCTCCGTCCCCGATGGGTGACCTCGCCTTCTGAGTCGAGGACTTCGATCTCGTATTCGTCATCACCTTTGGGCTCGTCGCTACTGCCGGCGTCCTCCTCCCCGTCACTACTGGAATCCTCCAGGTCCTCTTTGACCAGGCAGCTTTTCGGCACCCCTGCGCCGCCGATCCTGATGAACCCATCAAACTCGGCGAGACTATCTCGGGCCTTGGCGATCCAGTCCTCGACGGCCTTGTTTGCGTCGTCCTCATCTTGCTGAACGAACTTAGGTCGGAACTGTTGAAGTACGAGGCGTGGGTGGAGGAGGGCGAGAGGACAGGCGAATGGAGACTGCTAGAGGACGGGGTGAGCGGGAATGTATCTGTGGTGGTGGAATTTGGGGGATGTGTGTGACGGGCGTTGGTCTCTTCGAGCTTGATCATAAGCTTCTGGATCTCTGCCGCCTGCTCACGTATTTGATTCAAGAGATGCTCGCGTTTCCTATGTAATCAATTAATTACATGCCACAAAAGTAACAAGGAAACGCACGGGGGTGTTCTGCGCTTCTTGCGGCCAGGGGTGACACAGTCGTGCCCGCCGTTGAAGCACCGCTTGCATGGATCGGTCTCGGTCTTGAACTCGCATTTCACCTTCAGGTTCTTGCACCGCGCACAAGCTCCGGGTCTGCCCGAGAGTTAAGATGTCGGCGCACGGAGTATGACTATGATGAGTCACGTACGGTTTGGCCCGCGCACCGCCCTCCTCCTCCATATCGCCCTCCATGTCGTCATCCTTGGGCTCACTAGGTGGCTCTGGGACGTGTTGCCGCTTAGCCTTCCCCTGGGGCCCGGGCTGGGAGGTGGGTCGCGGGAGATAGTACGATGAGTTGGGCTGCTGCGGCGGCTGAGCAGCGGCAATTGCGCCGGTGGTTATTGCGCTGAGGCCGGTAGCAGTGAGCGGGGTAGGTGTCGTTGCGGCCCGGAAATTGTAGGTCGCGGTATTGTTGTGGTACTCGGGCTGGTCGGTGGTGAGAAAGGCAGAGTTTTGTCCCAAAGACGCGAAATCTTGCGCGGGCTGGGATGAGTTGTAGATGTTGTGCGATGCATCGATGGACGCTGATGGATTGTGGCGAAGGAATGTTGCGCCTGAGCGTTGTGAATAAGCATGATAAATAAAAAGGACTTTCACCTCACCATCTTTCTCCGTAATAGAAAATTGGTCGTCTATGCGTTGGAGCAATTCTGAAACGTTTTGGATTGTGGGTCCCGTACTCGGATCCTGCCAGGGTTGAAATATAGCTGAGGATGCACGGAAGATTAACATACATCACGAAGGATATCCCTCCAGTCATCGTCATGAGACATTACAACTGATGCTTGTGGGGCCTGTACGGGTCGCCGTAAGCCAACCAACAGAGCATTTTAAATGAATAGGAACCTTTTGAAGAATGTAATTACTGATTAATTCGCCAGGATGGAAGTTCTGTGTGGCCATTGTTATTTTATAATCACAGATCGTTCAAGTACCATACCTTGGAAATGGGAGAAATATTCGATAACACGACGTGGCCATTTTCCCCTGCATGGTGCGTGCGGCCGTTCGTTGTTCCACCACCACCTCCTCCTCCAGAAACACCCGCAGATGACGAAGAACTTGAAGATCCATTAGTGTGCGAGATGGAATTGCCGTTTGAACCTCCTGATTGGAATTTTACAATCTCACAAATTTTAACTTTTCCGAACAACGCTGCCCAAATTCCTGTCCCGACTGAAATCGACAGTCCATGTATGAACGTGGTCTGATTCAACGGGCCGTTTGTCGAAGAGGGAACATAGTGTTTTGTCTGGGCCGGGTTTTTACGCCCAGAGACACCGCTCCATCGATACTTATAACTTGGAGTATGGTCGATCATAGGCATTGAAGTAGAGTCAAGCCCAGTGGTTGAAGTAGAGTCAGCCCTAGGGGTTAAGGTGGTGGTGGTTGGCTTGAATGCGAGCTGAAATTCTTCGCCAGCACTGTGAAATGACGCCATGCCCCATGACGGGGCCTTTTCCCAGCCGGTGACGACGTACAGCGACCCATTTTCAAGTTCGCGTCCTCTTGTGCCCCGTATATATTTATACCAGCTTTCGGCATGCTTCGCGACATATGTGCGCAGGGTCTCCAGATTTTCGAGCTTCTCGAGGTGCGCGCCTTGCGGGAGGGCCAACACAGCGCCTTGCGGAGCACCACAGCTGAAAATGAAATGGCCTCCAGGAAACTCCCTATGTGTAGGAGAATAAGCCACGCTTCGGTCGGTATCCAAGACTTACTTGAATTGAGGGTCGGGTTCCAACTTTTGAACTGACGAAGTCGAAACATGATTTCCAGGGTCTTGATCTGAAGGAATAATGTCTCTTGCAATGCAGCGCTTCTTCAATGGGGAGAAGTCGTCAGGCACGTAATTCGCATTTATAGGGTGATCTGCCTCCAGATAGATGTTGAAGAAGAAATCGAACGCCCCGTCGGGTGTCACTCTGCCGACATCCCCGATCGAAACACCGTTTCGCTGATATTCGTCGGGAAGATTTCCCGGAGGCCCAGGAACGTACAACGGAAATCCGCGACCCTGCCGTAGCAATTGACCACAGTAACTTGCGCTTTCCGACCAAATACCGCAAGGTGCATCTAGGAATGATGAGGCAGTATTTTCCATTCTCGTGTCGATCTGTGGACTGTGGATGAGGGAAAGAACGGTTGAACGTTAACACAGCACGCACCCCGTTTATTGCAGTCGGCTGATGTCCTTCAACTCATGACCGTCGGCACGAATGTCCCACAAAAAAGGCAAGTCCTCACCTGTAGCCACTGAGTGGACGTGTGTGTCTGCATTGCCGTGCACATTCGTGAAATGAGGCTGAGATCCCTCATGAAATTCAACACGATTTGGGCGGTGGAACATTTGCCCAGAGCTGAAAATCGTTTTAATCTGTCAGCGCTAATCCTCGTGCCTAGCGGTTTCCCGTACCTAGGTCCGGCGAGTGAGGGATTGTACCAAGGGTCCTCCATGAGCAAATCGAGCGCTGTTATGGGGGGATGAGACTGAGCTCTCAGAAGTCCCGCTGGTTATGAGGGGTTGAATGTGGCGGAAATCTCCACAGCCTTCAGGCTGTCGACCTGCCGGGAACATCATAGCATGCCCGTCTAAAAAGGCTACTATGAGAATTTACCCCATTAAAAGCAGACAGGTCCTGGATGTGTACAGCATCGTTAGCTGTAAACAATTAATGCTGTTGAGGTATAGAAACTTCTAAGCTCAGTTTTCATTGCTAGTTCTCCCGGTGGACCGTTATTAGTGATGCATAGCTTCCCAAATAATTGGTGAGTAAATCTAAAATCCAGAGCCCTTAAGGCAGAGACTTTGGCCGATCCACGCAGAGGCCTCATTGCACAGCTAGTGAATTTATCAATTCGTTATTCGTTGGGCTTCCGCGGGTTGAGTGTGGCAAGTACCTTCAAGAAAACAACAGATTCCAACGTCGTGCGGAGCCAAAGACTCGACGTTGGGCAAGCGGATGAACCCACGGAAAACTCTTGCCAAAAATGAAGTAGACCTCGGACGGATAGCGGAAAATGTTGCATTGATTGTCAGAATATCATCGTCGATAGTTTCCCAGTGAATTAATTTCCCGCCTGAACGAATGGTGGTCAGCGCCGATTTGGGATAGCAAGCCGAACATACCGTCACTCGCAAACCCGGAGTAGGAATCATCAACGGCGATGGAAGACGGGTCACGATGAACGACATTGAATGACAGTGGTACTGCATCGGTTCCATGCATTCTTTCAGAGCGAAAGAGCGCCTCCAATGCAATTTGACCCCAAACCAGTGGGATTTGCTCTGGCAGGAACGCCGAACGTCGGTTAACGTCTCTGGGAAGGCACACATGTCGCTGGGACAATAATACGAAATCATAATCCAGCGAATATAGCAAAACCCCTCTACTGCGTGTGAGTTGGCAGCTCCGTCTTTGAATATCCGAATCTGCACACGGAAGCTGTCGAGAGTTCGGACAAGATACACTCACAGCCTTGCGGAAATCGGGGTAACGGTAACATAAAGACCTTCACACCGGTTAGACATAGACATGGGAATTGTCAAAGAGCACTCGCCGACGTAGTCGGAGAATGTGTAGAAGGATACCCGGTCATTGGTCGTCGGCGCACTGCCAGTCGCATTATCCTTATGAGAAACAGAGTCAGCGTAGGCCTGGCGCAACGGGTACAAAAATTAAAATTTGCCACAGGGAGAGGACGAGTTAAGCCTATTAAGCTGAGTCTTGAGAATGGGTCCATTGAAACCCGGCCACACCTCTGTACCCCCTTACCCACCCCGGGTCCTAGGGAATCTTCGACGCAAAATATGCTCCCCCCGTCGCCACCAGCGGCAGGCGCGTCGCGCAGGGCTCTTTGGCCTTAGGCTTCCGTTGAACGATATCGTACCCGTGTTTGCTGCTCGCCGCGGTCGTTGCTCCAGTGCTGAGTGTTCGCCAAATTCGACGCGGGCCAATTCCCGGAGTTATACAAAGGACGTCGGTGGGCCGGCGGCCACCAGTGTTTCCGCTGTGATCGGAAGGACACGAGATTAGATAGTGTGCATCAGTGATCCCACTTCACAGCAACCCCTATCCACCGAGTTTCACTGAATGTCAGAGTGGGCGTTCACTAGTCTTTAATCACCATATTTTTTAAATAATCAATCATTCTGTGGTCGCTGAATCCCGGTGGCTTCCGACGTGTTTTGTATCTACGCTTTTCCTTTGATCGTGCCTCCGACTATCTACAACCTCAGTGACCTCCCTACTCTTACGAGATAAACAGGGCCCAGTCAACAATCAGGGGGAAAAAGATCTCCTGGCTATTGCCATCGCTCTCAAGCTCTTGCAGCCCGATGAGATCAATAATAAAAATAATACGGCGACTGCCCTCAAAAAGGCGGTCTTGGGAGCGCTGCAAACCACCTCTGATACACGCTTTCTCAAATTCACGGTCCATCGTCCAGCTACTACTGGTGGAGCAGCTGTAAAGACCAGTGCCGATAAATCAAAGGAAGATGGAGCGGCGCAGAAGAAAGATATTGTCCCTTCAGGGTGAGTTTTGTGTTACACTTCGCTACTTGTCTTGACTCTTTCATTGTAAAGCGCTCATCTGAAACTGCTTACGGGGAATATAAATACCGATCCTCCTCCCCAACACAGACACCTATACAACAGCAAGGAGCCCGAAGGCCAGAAGGAAGAAGGAAGGAAGGATCTTGGCCATACCACTAGCGGTATAGAAAAATTGTATAGGTGTTCTTCACGAATCTAACATATACACATTTCAGATCCATCCCTGACTGCTAGTGAAGACGAAGAAATCGCTAAGCCTTCTGGTCCCGCTTCACCTGCGGGTAATATTTTACACCACACTGAAGGAGAGGTGTCCACTCTTTCTAGTACGTTATTGTGCCCTCTTGTGTTCCCTGCTCATTTCGCTCTAGTCAAGGTCAGCTTTTCGGGCGTTGGAACCGGGCCGCGCGAGGTCTGGATCCTTCCCTCCCAAAGAGATGCATCACGGTCTTTAAGGGTGTGGATGGTAAATATGCCACCTCGTTGAAGAACCTCGTCCCAGCGGCACTTGTCCAATTTGTCCTGTTAAAGGTACGCAGGGCCGTTGGCTAGGGTCCATTATTTTATATTGTTATAGGTGAACACTATTACAAGTTGAGTATTATTGGCGGTTCGGGCTATCCCTAGTCTTGTGATATTATTAATCTGCTAGAGGCAAATGCTTCAAAATCCTGGGTGATGATCGTTGGGCCGGTCCCTAGACCTCTGCCTTCTTTTAATCTTAATGGGCACAGTATCGGGTATACAGATTGCTTCTGCTATGTCGGGGTGACTTTCCAATCCACGGACCGTAATGTTTTTGCCTCACACTATACTGCTAAGGCCTCAACGGCGCGCAAAACAGGGTTTTCAGTCCTCGGGATTGAATCCTATATAGGTAATCTGCCACCCAAGGAGGGACGGCTACTATACATGGCATGCATTGACCCTCACTTGGTCAGTGGGGCAGACGTCATTATTGATGTCGACAATAAAGCCCTCGCTTTCCTCGAAAAGGTCCAAACTGCTTTTCTCCGTCGTCTCCTCGGTCTAGGACCATACTCCATGCGCGCGCCGCTATTCAAAGTGATTCTCTTCTAGTTAGTTTCCTTTTTTTTTTTGATGTTGGTCATTCGAACTTCGCTGCAAAGGGGGACTATACTGTTTTGGTCCATATCATGTAGGTAGGTAAAGACCTGAACTCACTGAGATACACCTGGATTTAATATTTGGAATATTTGATGTGTTTTCAACAGTGCATGCAGCATGACTTTTGGATGCTAGTATATCTCAAGCTAAGACTAATGAGGTGACCACCCGATGGCACAAGGTGTGCACCTGTTACAAATACTTTGGAACTCCCTCGCTGTAATCAGGAGACTTAAGGTCCCTCGTTCGATTCGAGGTCGGGTGATGGCTTTGGTGACAAAACGTTTTTCCCTTTTTTATTTTTATTTTTATTTTTATTTTTATTATTATTATATTGGACCCTCGTTTCGTTCCATACACAATCCATGCATGTTTTATTGTAAGTGTGGGATGTACAGTATTTCAATGCAGTAATCGAGTAAGGAGGGAGGGGAGGAAAAGGAAATAGACTAGACCTTAGGTCAAGTCAAAAGACCCCAGGCAACCGGGTGTTCAACAACTCGTAATCGAACCACCCGATGGCACGAGGTGTGCGCCTGCTCTAAATGGTTGAAGATTAGAGATTGTGTAAGTAGGTCCTCGTTCGATTCGAGGTCGGGTGATGCGTGCTCAAAACCATTATTTTGCTGAGATTTTCTTATTTTTTGGGGGGGTTGGAGCTCGTTTCGTTCGATACGCGATATTAATCATGTTTATTGATGCAGGGATACAGGGATACAAAATGGATGGCAAAGCAGTAGTTTAGTAAGAAGGAAAACAGGAAATAGACTACATAGTACATGTACTTTAGGTGAGTTGAGACTGGATAGGCAACCACCCGATGGCACATGGTGTGCACCTGTTACAAATATCTAGGGTCCATATAACGTAATCAGGAGACTCGTTCGATTTGGGGTCGGGTGATGTAGCACTGTCGATGATCTTTTTTGGTTGATTGTTTTTTTTTTGGGGGAGCCTTGTCATTCCCTACGCAATCCATACATGTGTATTGGTGCGTGGATACGGGGATACAGGATGGATGTGATGCGATAATTAAATAGGAAGGGAAGAGAAAAGGCAAAAAGAAGAGTTGGAATGAATATTGGACGAATGACGACCTCGGAAGGATTGGTATCGAGAGATGCAATTGTCAAGGGGTGAACGCAGTGGATGAGGCCGAATGGAGGAGTAGCGACTCGGAGCGAGAGGCGTAGACATTTTTTTGGATGATGGATGATGGACAGATAGATACATGGAACGAATCCGGCGCCAGTGGTACTCGGAGGACAATGAAGTATACAAGGACCTAACTGAGTTGTGTGGTGTGCTTAATTGACAACACCGGGCGTACCGAGTTCGAGGGAGATCGGTACTGGAAACACATTAATATTCATGAGCGGGTACCGGTGCGAGAATTAGGACGAATAACAATCGCTGCGCTTAATTGAGTTTGACCTCGGTGCCGAGGGGGAGCCCATTCGAGAAAAATGGTTGATAGTGCTTAAAACGCCCCAAATGAATGGAAGCTGGTGCGAGTTATTCAGTGGGAACGTCGGTCACAACATGGATAAAGCGCTTGGACGTCTCGGTTCGTGGTTCGGCATGCGCTCATGTGGCCGAGGAGAATAAACGAATGAATAAATACAAGGACGCACTTATAAGTTATCACCCACTTGAGTACTAGATTCTAATTGGCGAGTTCGCAGGCAGTAGATACTAGACATCTTGCGTGGGAATATACAATGCATTCACAGAGTTGTTGCCTTGAAACAGACAGAGATAACACTGGAGCGAGGGAGCGCCAGTCAGCGACGACTGAAAAATGGCCGTATTATAGACATTGGGTCTTCGCATATTAGCCGCTCATTGTTTGGGGCCGCGGGTATATGATATTGCTGTTCGGCTGAGGGCGCTGCGGTGGTGCAGAGCGGCGCGGCCGGGATCAGATGCTAGTGGATCGAGGGGTGACCGTATTGAAGAGTAAGAGAGCGGCCAAAAGTCTAGTCGCCGGACCGATCACCCTTGGCTTCTCTCAAACATATTTACTCGATGACCACCCCGCTGCACTGCTCAATCGACAACGTAACTCACTAAATCGACAACGAAAAGCAAATAATGGAATGAACAAGGGCTAAAACGAGGATATAACTCGTTTACTCGCACGAGCGAGCAGCTAAAAACGAGGTCAACCTAATTAGTTGTCTCCTCCATGGCGTCTACCACTGCAGCTACCACGACGCGCGAAAGCCCGCGCCCAAGCTCAATCCAGAAGATGAGCAAGCTGTCCTTCTCGCCGCCGCCGTCTAAGAGAAAGGCGCCGAGGACCGATGGCGACGGCGTCCTTTGCCAGCGGCGTCGTTGCGCTCTATCCAGATCATCCGTGTCCTTCTCTTTCTCTTGTTCGTTGACTTCCTCGCCGGCGCCGTCTGTATCCTCTAATATATAACGAAGACCAAACACTACACCCACCGCCGCGCGCAGACTTCCCTTGCGCCGCCTCTTTCTCCTACTCTTTTGTCTACTCCCACTCCCTCGCCCTCGCCAACGCCAACGCACGCACCCACCTCGCTCTCGCCTGCATCCAGCTCCTCCGCCATGCCCACTCGCACTCTCCCGCGCACTCGTCCGAACACGCGCAACCCCCCATTGCCCGCCGGCCCCTGTGTGCGCAGACACACCAGCTCATCCCCCGCACCCGCTGTGTTCCCGCCCGAGCTCGTGCCACGGCGCTCTCGCTCCCGCCGCGCACGATGAGGCTGCGCGACCTCGAGCTGGACGTGCCGCTGCTCTCGCTCGGTGGGGCCGGGGGTGCGGTGGACGTGCCTGACCTCGCCTTGCCGACGTCCGCGCCTTCGCGTCCCGCTCCCCCTCGGATTCCTCCAGGGCGGTCGGGCGAGTGTAGAGGTCTCGCCAATGGATGTAAATTACAAGCCGACCACCCACAAACCCAAACCACCCCCCTCCCCGCTCTCTCTCCACCCAACCGCACCGCCCTCGCGCGTACCGCGTATCTCCCGCTGGTCGCGCCGAATGGGGTACAGGTGCCGTTTGGGGTTTTATTGGGTGTGCCGCGCTGTGTGGTGTCTTTCCGAGGCGGCGATTTTGGTTTCGGGGGTGAGAGTGAGAGCGGGGAGGGAGAGACGGATCTGAGAAAGAGAGAGTTTGCAAGGTTGACGCTGCTTTCTTTTCTTTCAAAAAAAAGAGTTATTAATCGAATTCCAGGTGCTGGTAAATACGAACAGGCCCGAGCACGAGCGCAAGCAGAGGCAGACGCACGCTCGTCGTGTTCCTAAGACGCTTTCAGTGCCCGCTGTGCCAGAGACACAGGAAGCGCGTCACGGTGAAGGACAGGGAGACGCAGACGCGCGCCCCGCCTACACCGCGAGCGAGGGCGGGAGCGGCACGTTTGCGTATTTGGAGAGTTTGGTGGCTTCTAGCGCGGGTTCTAGTCCGTAGAGCCGCCTTTACTGGTCGAGTCTGTCGAGCTCACCGAGCCTGTAGACGAGGACACGTGTAAAATGTTTGGGTGAACGGATGCGGAGGTACGTTTCTTATTCACTTCCTCCTGCCTGGTGATTGGAAAGACTGATCGGTTTTCTTCTTGTTTTGCGTTGCAGATCGACAGGAGACCCCGGGGCGCGCAGCCATTTTCCTTGCCGAACTTGACGAAGACGCCGCCGATGCGCAAGACCTCGCCCACGCCGCAGAAGCAGAAGGAGAAGGAACCCACCTCCTCATCGCCCCCGGCTCACACCCTCGCGGAGCGATACCTCACTTCCTTCGGCTTCCATCCTCTCGCCTCGTATTCCTTTTCGTCCTCGGGTGATTTGCAGGCGAGCGAGTATGTGGGGTGGAGGGGAGAGTTGGGGGATCCATCTCCTTCGCTTTCTCACCACTCACGCACTCCTCCTTTGGCTCCTTGATCTACCTCTACACCCTCACTTCCTGCGCGCGCCTTGGCCGGCGAAGGCGAAGGCGCGCGCGTGAATGGAGGGAGATGAAAAACCCCGAAAAAGAAGGAACCCCGCGCTGGGATGGCCTCCATCCGCCTCTTCGTCGACCCGCGCCCCGCGAAGGGGGTGTATGCTGCGTTGGGGATGGGGTGGGGCGCTTCTCCTCTTCCTCACCCGTTGCGAGCCCGGCGGGGAGCCTGGTGGGAGTCCGATGGCGTCACCTCTTTCCTCACCCTTCGTCGCCTATCGTGCCCAGTTTTGGAGAGGCGATTAGTGCGGCTGCTATGGAGGCGTCGACGTTCGCGAGCGCGGGACACGCCTACGCATCGCCGGCGGTAAAGACGTTTGGCGAGGCGATGGAGGGGTCGCGGAAGCTGCGGTGTTTAGTGCTGGGGCTGAGGCGAATGTGGGGTTTGCGGGGACGTTTGGTCGGAGGGTGTGCCAGCGTTTTCTAGTACGCGAGGGGAGGAGAGAAGGAGAGGGAGGAAAGCGACACGGACACGGACACGGACACGGACACCTCCAGCTTGACGATGCCGAGGTTCGCACCGACGGTTAGGATGCGGAGGTGGCGAGTCCGCCGTTCTCCCCGTTCTCCTCTATCTACCGTGCGACTACGGGCCACGGGGACTCGCTCGCGCTCGCGCCTTCAATACACGCCTCCCCGTCGCCGCTTTCGGCGACCCTCCCGGCGTCTTTGTTGTTCGCGCCGACTTCCGCCTCATCGACATCTTTCTCCTCTGCCGATTCCGCCTCCGCCTCCGCGTGCGCTCGTACCACCTCCGAGCTTGCAAGCCCAGCCCTCCCAACTCCCCTCTTCATCCGCACATCTACAAGCTGCGCAAGACGACCCACACGCCGCCCCATGATCGTACATTACGCTCGGATCGGCGCCGTCTTACTGCGCGCGCTCAAGGCGGGGATGCCGGTGTCGGTGGGGATATTGGAGGGAATTCGTTTTTGAGTGGGGGTGAGTGGAATTTCTGTCTGAATTTATGATTGGTTTTCGAGCCAGGGGGGGCGCGTTTTCTTTTCTGTTTTTGAGACGGAGAGAGGGAAGGGGATGCGATTCAGTCTGCATGCGCCGCGGGATTGCGAGAATTCTTTCTTCCTTTGTCGTACGGCGTTACTTTTAGCTCTTTGCCTACTTAAATCTCTCCTTCTTTCTATTTCCCTTTACCTTTCCCCACTCTTCTGTTCATCAAACCAACGCTAACACCCGCTCTTTTCAGACCCGCACCCACTTCTTCCACTTCCTCCTCAACTGCCACTCCACCCACCCTCCGCTGCACCTACGCCCACCGCATGCAACCCCCCGCGGGCACGCCTCCATCGCGCGCGTCCTCGCCGCCGCCGGCGTGCACGTCCCTCCCTCACACACACCTCCCTTGCCGCCAACATACCAACAACGAAAAAGAGCGCGCGGGACAAGGACGCGCAGAAGTTGGTGCGGGCGGTATCGGGTTTGGGTATAGGTTCGGAAGGGGAAGGCTTTCGCGCGCGACGTCGACGTCGACGACGGTGCAGGGTGGGAGTCTTGGGCGCGCGGCGTCGGGTGCCCTCACGTGATCCGCCTCGATCTCGACTTCGTTCGCACCCGCAGCTAGCTACGAACAGGAACAGGAGCCTAAGCAAGAACGAGAACGCGAACGCACGGCGGTCCCACGCTCCGCGTCGACGCCGCCTGCTGCGGGGATGTTCTCCGCTCGCACGGCGGGGAATATTCACAAGGCTTGCGGGGCCGCCCAGGCGAGGGCTATGAAGCGCGGCAAGCCGCGGTCTAATCTTGAGGGTGTGAAGGATGCCGTGGCGGGGCAGCGGGAGCAGAACGGGGGCACGAAGACCGAGCAGCGCCCGCAGATCCTGCGCTCGGTGGGCAAGTATCTGCGCGTGTACTCCTGCGAGGACGGCGCGGAGGGGGACGATGAGCGCAGCGGGAGCCAGGACGGCACCCGCGCGCGGGAGGGTCCGCCTTCCCGCGCTCGGTGGCCTATCCCTTCCCGCGCTCGGTGTCAGAGTACCATGTGCGCGCCAAATCGGAGGACGCGCCGCCGGCTGGGCGCGCGCGAGGTTCACATATGAGCGCGGACACAACTGCGCGATGTCGGAGCACTCGCCGTTGAACGAGACGCATGAGCATGATGGCGCGTATCTGGATGTGGATCCTTACGCAGATTTGGATGAGGAAGGGATGGGGAGGGTGTCTGGATGCGCGCGAGGGCGAGGAGTCTTGCGCGGCTGAGGGCGCGGAAGGAGGTGAGGAGGGGTGGGGTATGAGATGTGTCGGTGGTGCGTTGGGGACGCGTATTGAGACGCGCATGTCATATGCTTACTGTACTTTCTAGGTTATTGGTTCGACTGGTAATGAATATTCAAGAGCGCGCGGGCGGATTTTGAATACATGACACATCCCGCGGCCTCGGAGCGCGCATGTCCTGATGGCTGCATGACAGCGCTGACCGCGTCGGCACTGATATCGCTTCCACATCGGTCACTCAGCAGTCGGCATCATTGCAGAACGACAAACGCCACGCCCAGCGCTCGTGGCGGCGCGGAAAATATGTATGAGAGGACTCCCTCGCGCGCAAGTCCATCTTTCAACCATCCTTACCATTACCCGAACCTGGACTCGGCCTACGTGGGTGTGTGATATTAACACGAGGAGCCGCCACACCTTACGCGATGCACGAACATGCTAGCTGTCAGAGCTGCTCGGGGACAACGCGCGCCACTGTCCAGCACCTCCGCGCAGACCAAGGCGAAGCAAGCCTTTACTTCGACTTTGCTTCAAGGGCGCGGCCAACAAGGTTCGCGGGCTTGTTTTGTTATAGTCACTATCTTAATTGATAACAAGCGGTCGAGTGGGTACTATTTCTGCTACTATTGAATATCTGTGGCTTATTCCTCAATAAAAATCAAAATACCTCGGCCTTGCTGCCTACTTACCTACTCACCCCATAAATTGATGAACTTCCGATCGTAATGGCACCGTGCCGGGGTCGGGTAAGGCGATGTGCCGGAGCCGAACTGTTGATTGTTGGTGTTGGCCGCAGTGTGCCGAAGGTGATTAACCGTTCTTCCGGAAGCGCAACGTGCTTGAGGAGCGAGGCTGTAAGTACATGTCAAGTGAGGGTGGGATTTTACGCGGCCGCGGCAGGCACGGCATGAGTGGAAACAGAGCTCGACGAAAAAGGTTAGCGCTGATGGCGGAGTTTAAAAAGGCTTCAGACGGACAGGCTTAATTTTATAAAGAGAGTGATAACCCATAGCGATGAGTCCACGCGGGTCTCTTTCGTTCTCAGAGGCAGTGCACGTCCTCTGGAACCAGATGCAATGTTCAATCTTGTCGTGCGTCCTGCCTGGCCTCTGATCCGACTGAAAAGGTCCTACGGATGTTTGCTTGAGGGTAAGGATGGTTGGCATTTGATCAGATCCTGGAGAATCGTGGGACACCATTCATTTAGAAAAGGCAGTGTAGTGATATATTAGACCACACAGCGCGCCGGGCGCGAAGCGCCCTGGCACTTCGTCTGGAATTGCGGAGATGTGCCATATTGATTGTGGGTCCATAATTTTTTCTAACTTGGAACCGGCTCAGACAGGGAGGGGCACCAATAAATAAGTTGACCCGTACAGCGAGTGCAGTCGAGGAGCGGAGTTTTAAAAGGCTTCTGACAGACAGACAGACACACGTAATTTTATTACGAGGGTGAAGACGGACGGACAGACACACGTAATTTTATAAAGAGGGTGAATACAGCTTCTCATCGATCTCATCCCGCGCCCTCTCTCTCACACAACACTGGCTCTTTCCCCTCCATGTCTAGTTTTATTGGTATCGCCGGGGATCTGCATACAACACTGCCGACTTCGAGGCAAGATGGCGATCCGCTGCCAGCACTTGGACTAGGATTGGCTGAGCACCTGGACCATCAGTTGTTGGGACTGAAGACAGAACACAAGGCTGGTGCCAGGACTTCTGGTAAAGTTGTCACAGTTCATAAGTATTGCCCAAATTTACTAGGCCTGTTAAAGCCGAAGATATCTCTTGCTGGCCACCGCTCTTGAATCCCGATGTTTTTAAGCACGTAAAGACTGAAGACTCTGCCGTTGTTGCAAAGCTGGTTTATCTTCTTCAAGACCGAGTGTCGTATCAGAGGTTTTTGGCCTGTCGAGGAACAGATGCCCAAACACTTCTTGATCTATTACAAGATGTCAGTAACATTATGGTTTTGCTGCCTGAATATTAAATTGACCAACAAAACAGCTCCTGGATCTCGACTCCTTCCCAGTCAGTAAATCACTCATATTGAAGGCTTTATTGCGGCTTTCTCAGGAGTCTGGCCTCCATCCTCGATGTTTTGTGCTCCCAGAGTTGCATAAAGTCGGTAATCAAGTAGCTGCTGGAGGCTTTGGGGATCTTTGGAAGGGCCTGGTCCACAGCATAACTGTTTCAGTGAAGATCATGAGGGTTTTTGAGGACTTGGATGTTCAATCCATACTCAATGTTGGTTCTCTTCCCTTCGACAGATACATTTTGATTTATAATTACCTAGAAATTTGGCCGAGAAGCTCTCATTTGGCGCCAACTGGCTCACCCAAACATACTTCCCTTCTTTGGTGTATACTATCTCGAAACTAGACTGTGTCTGGTCTCACCGTGGATGGAGAATGGTAACATCATGAAATTCCTCGAAATCAACAAGCCAGCCACTCAAGTCCGTCTCTCACTGGTGGGCATACATTCAATCTGACACAAAGATTCTTAGTTATTTAACTGTGTTAGATCCTGGATGTAGCCCAAGGGCTACAATACCTTCACAAAGAAAATGTAATACATGGAGACTTGAAAGCAGTAATGATTCATGTCTTCTATAATGCAAATTACTTTTGCTGATCACATGCATAGCTTAACATCCTTGTAACACCCTCGGGCAAGGCCTGTATTGCTGATTTTGGTGTCTCTTCAATCACCCATGCTATGACATTGTTGTTCACCACTTCCACTGCAAATGGACGAGGTGGGACAGCACGCTATCAAGCACCAGAATTATTCCGAGGAGGACAGAACCACTTTGGGTCTGATGTTTATGCTTTTGCTTGTGTCTGCTATGAGGTAAGTGTTTTGTCTCCTTATTGTGATGTGCTAAGATTCTGGAGATAATGTCAGGATCAATCCCATTTCCTGAATTGCCACAGGACACAGCAGTCATGTTCGCAGTCATCGAGGGGAAACGGCCTTCGCAGCCTATGTCATGCACAGGCACAACAGTGCTTGATAGTCTCTGGGAGCTACTCAACAATTGTTGGGAAGGAAGGGCTGAGATGCGTCCAACAGCTCCTCAAATTGTCGAGCGACTGGAGGACCCTTCGATTCAGGCCAAAACTATGTCATCCACAACAGACTGGGACAATCAATTTACTTCTAGATTTCGCCGTTCATTGCAGAGCACTGATCTACTACTATCACTTACTAGGATTGAACACATCCTTTTTGGCAAGGGTGAGTTCAATTGAAAATCATTTTACATTTTCTGATCTCTTGACACAGAGGCAGTTAAAGGTAGAAAATTTTCAACAGAACTCAGGAGAACAAATTGATTCACTGAGCTCTACTCCAAACACATTTTCTAGATGTCAACCCTAAGAATGAAAACGGTGCTGGGCAAGATAGTTTCTTCCCCTACTTCCTGCACAGCCTTGGTATAGATCTGTGTGCTATTGGCCATCACAATGACATAGTGCAGGTCATTCAAGAAGCAGTCAAGCTTCAACGTAAACTGGCTGAGACAGACCCTTCAGTCACCCAGGATCTGGCGAATTCCTTATGGAACCTTGGCAATGATCTGCGTACTATTGGCCACAACAAAGATGCAGTGCAGGTTGAAGAGGAAGCAGTCAGGCTTTATCGTAAACTGGCTGAGACAGACCCTTCAGTCACTAAGAATCTAGTCAAATCCCTGCACAACCTTGGTGATCTACCTACTATTGGCCACAACAAAGATGCAATGCGGGTCTATGAGGAAGCAGTTAGGCTCTGTCATAAGCTGGCAGAGACAGACCCTTTGCTCACCAAGGATCTAGCCAATTCTCTGCACAACCTTGGTGTAGATCTGCATGATATTGGCCGCAACAAAGATGCAGTGCAGGTCTATGAGGAAGCAGTCAGGCTTTATCGTAAACTGGCTGAGACAGACCCTTCAGTCACCAAGGATCTAGCTGATTCCCTGCGCAACCTTGGTGTAGATCTGCATGATATTGGCTGCAACAACGATGCAGTGCAGGTCTATGAGGAAGCAGCCAGGCTTTATCATGAACTGGCTGAGACAGACCCTTCAGTCACCAAGGATCTAGCTGATTCCCTGCGCAACCTTGGTGTAGATCTGCATGATATTCGCCGCAACAAAGATGCAGTGCAGGCCTATGAGGAAGCAGTCAGGCTTTATCGTAAACTGGCAGAGACAGACCCTTCAGTCACCAAGGATCTAGCTGATTCCCTGCGCAACCTTGGTGTAGATCTGTGTGTTATTGGTCATCACAACAATGCAGTGCAGGTTGAAGAGGAAGCAGTCAGGCTTTATCGTAAACTGGCTGAGACATACCCTTCAGTCACCAAGGATCTAGCCAATTCCTTGTACAACCTTGGTAATTTTCTGCGTGCTATTGGTCATCACAAAGATGCAGTGCAGGATGCGGAGGAAGCAGTCAGGCTTTATCGTAAACTGGCTAAGACGGACCCTTCAGTCACCAAGGATCTAGCCAATTCCTTGTACAACCTTGGTAATGATCTGCGTGCTATTGACCGCAGCAAAGATGCAATGCAGGTTGACAAGGAAGCAGTCGGGCTTTATCGTAAACTGGCTGAGACAGACCCTTCAGTCACCAAGGATCTAGCTGATTCCCTGCACAACCTTGGCGCAGATCTGCATGATATTGGCTGCAACAACGATGCAGTGCAGGTCTATGAGGAAGCAGTCAGGCTTTATCGTAAACTGGCAGAGACAGACCCTTCAGTCACCAAGGATCTAGCTGATTCCCTGCACAACCTTGGCGTAGATCTGCATGATATTGGCCATCACAAGATGCAGTGCAGGCCAATAAGGAAGCAGTCAGGCTTCGACGTAAACTGGCTTCAACAGACCCTTCAGTTACCAGGAACTAGCTGATTCCCTGCACAACCTTGGTGTAGATCTGCATGCTATTGGCCATCATAAAGATGCAGTGCGGCCAATGCGAAAGCAGTCAGGCTTCGACGTAAACTGACTTCGACCGACCCTTCAGTCACCAAGGATCTAGCTGATTCCCTGCACAACCTTGGTGTAGATCTGCGTGTTATTGGCCGTCATAAAGATGCAGTGCAGGCCAAGAGGAAGCAGTCAGGCTTCAACGCAAACTGGCTGAGACAGACCCTTCAGTCACCAAGGATCTAGCTGATTCCCTGCACAACCTTGGTGTAGATCTGCGTGCTATTGGCCATCACCAAGATGCAGTACAGGCCGATGAGGAAGCAGTCAGGCTTCGACGTAAACTGGCTGAGACAGACCCTTCACTCACCAGGAAACTAGCCAATTCCCTGCACAACCTTGGTGTAGATCTGCGTGCTATTGGCCATCACCAAGATGCAGTGCAGGCCGATGAGGAAGCAGTCAGGCTTTGTGTAAACTGGCTTCGACAGACCCTTCAGTCACCAAGGATCTAGCTGATTCCCTGCACAACCTTGGTGTCGATCTGCGTGCTATTGGCCATCACCAAGATGCAGTGCAGGCCAATGAGGAAGCAGTCAGGCTTCACATAAACTGGCTGAGACAGACCCTTCAGTCACCAGGAAACTAGCTGATTCCCTGCACAACCTTGGTGTAGATCTGCATGCTATTGGCCATCACCAAGATGCAGTGCAGGCCAATGAGGAAGCAGTCAGGCTTCACGTAAACTGGCTGAGACAGACCCTTCAGTCACCAGGAAACTAGCCAATTCCCTGCACAACCTTGGTGTATATCTGCATGCTATTGGCCATCACAAGATGCAGTGCAGGCCAATAGGAAGCAGTCAGGCTTCGACGTAAACTGGCTTCAACAGACCCTTCAGTTACCAGGAACTAGCTGATTCCCTGCACAACCTTGGTGTAGATCTGCATGCTATTGGCCTCATAAAGATGCAGTGCGGCCAATGCGAAAGCAGTCAGGCTTCGACGTAAACTGGCTTCGACCGACCCTTCAGTCACCAAGGATCTAGCTGATTCCCTGCACAACCTTGGTGTAGATCTGCTGCTATTGGCCGTCATAAAGATGCAGTGCAGGCCAATGAGGAAGCAGTCAGGCTTGACGTGAACTGGCTGAGACAGACCCTTCAGTCACCAGGAACTAGCTGATTCCCTGCACAACCTTGGTGTAGATCTGCATGCTATTGGCCATCACCAAGATGCAGTGCAGGCCGATGCGGAAGCAGTCAGGCTTCGACGTAAACTGGCTTCGACAGACCCTTCAGTCACCAAGGATCTAGCTGATTCCCTACCAACTTGGTGCAGATCTGTGTGCTATTGGCCGTCATAAAGATGCAGTGCAGGCTGATGAGGAAGCAGTCAGGCTTCGACGTAAACTGGCTGAGACAGACCCTTCAGTCACCAAATATCTAGCTGATTCCCTGCACAACCTTGGTGTAAATCTGCATGATATTGGCTGCAACAACGATGCAGTGCAGGTCTATGAGGAAGCAGTCAGGCTTTATCGTAAACTGGCAGAGACAGACCCTTCATCACCAAGGATCTAGCTGATTCCCTGCGCAACCTTGGTGTAATCTGCATGATATTCCCGCAACAAAGATGCAGTGCAGTCTATGAGGAAGCAGTCAGCTTTATCGTAAACTGGCTAAGACAGACCCTTCAGTCACCAAGGATCTAGCTGATTCCCTGCGCCACCTTGGTATAGATCTGTGTGTTATCGTCATCACAAAGATGCAGTGCAGGTTGAAGAGGAAGGAGTCAGGCTTTATCATAAACTGGCTAAGACAGGCCCTTCAGTCACCCAGGATCTGGCCAATTCCTTGTGGAACCTTGGCAATGATCTGCGTGCTATTGGCCACAACAAAGATGCAGTGCAGTTTGAAGAGGAAGCAGTCAAGCTTTATTGTAAACTGGCAGAGACAGACCCTTCAGTCACTAAGAATCTAGCCAATTCCTTGTACAACCTTGGTAATTTTCTGTGTGCTATTGGTCATCACAAAGATGCAGTGCAGGATGAAGAGGAAGCAGTCAGGCTTTATCGTAAACTGGCTAAGACAGACCCTTACATCAAGCAGAGAGTCCCTTGTTTGATTTGGGGTTGGGTGATAGGGAATGATCTTGTTTTTCTTCTTCTTTCTTCTTTCTTCTTGCTTTTTCTGATGTTGATTGTTCGAACTTCGCTATAAAGTGGGACCATACCGTTTTGGTGCATATCATGTAGGTAAAGACCAGAACTCACCTGAATTTAATTCTGGATTCTAAATACCTTTTTTTGTAGATCTCTTTTTTTGGAGCTTCATTCATTTAGTAGGCAATACAGTCGTGTGTATTTTGGATTAGAAGTACGTGGATGGTCGGGATACAAGATGTATCTCGATGCAATAATTGAGTAAGAAGGAAAAATGAAATAGACCAGTACTTTAGGTAAGTTTGAGACTAGGTAGCTGACCACCTGATGGCACATGGTGTGCACCTGTTACAAATGTCTTTGGGTCCGTACAGCGTAATCAGGAGACTCGTTCGATTCGGGGTCGGGTGATGTAGCACTGTCGATGGTGTTTTTTGGTTGGTTGATTGTTTTTTTTTTGGGGGGAGCCTCGTTCATTCCCTACGCAATCCATGCATGTATATTGGTGCGTGGATACAGGGATACAGGATGGATGTCGATGCAGCAATCGAGAAAGAGGAAGGTAAAAGGTAAAATGAAGAGGTGTGTATATTAGAGCCGGATGAATATGGGCGAATCCGAATGAGGTGCTCGGAAGGATTGGTATCGAAAGACGACTTTAGAATGCGATGCAATTGTCAAAGGAGATGAGGCCGAACAGAGGAGACATGGACGTGGAGTAGCGAGCGAGCGAGGCGTAGACAGATATTTGGATGATAGATGGCGGATACATGCAACGAAGCCGGTGCGAGTGGTCAGAGGAGATGACAGTAATAATATAATGCAAGGACCTGACTACGTCTTGAGATAGTTGTGCAGATCGGACCGAGGATACTGGGACACATTCATGAGCGGGGATAACACTCATATTATCCTGAGTTGTATCCTCAGGACAAATAGTAGATCGTTGCGCTCAATATCCCTTGAGTGGCTGGGAACGCGCTCTTAATGCGCGTGGATAGTATTTAATTCGGAAGGGAGCGGAAGAGATCTGCCAGTGGGTGGTATAGAGGTGGCATGAAGATCCTGCATGAAGACGATGCGAGTTTTATTGGTTTTCGGCCGACAGAGGCATTGGACGGACTTGACATAAATCGGTTTGAGGAGCCGGTTGAGGTGGCGAGGGAGTTCATGAGAGGTTTCGCCCGCTTGAATGAGGAGGATTCAGAGAATACGAATTGTTGTCAATGGCATTGACCGATGGATAATGAACAATAGATCGATCGCGCTTAACTGAGTTTAGCAGTGCTAGCGAACCGAGGGCATTCTACGGTGCATTCGTAGAGTTGTTGCTTGGAAACACAGACTAGAGCGAGGGAGCGCCAGTCAGCGACTAGGACTGGTAAATGGCCGTAATAAGGCATCTGGCCTTCATTTGAGCTCATTGGCATTTCAAGTTGGTGGCGCGAGTGACGGTGTGTTATTGCTCTTCGGCTGAGGGGTTGCAGTGGTGCAGAGCGGGCGCGAGCAGCGACAGAGTGGCAGTTGGCGCTAGTGAGGGAGTGCCCAGGCAGACCGTCGAGATCATTGTCGTCGTCTTTGAAGAAGAGGCAGAGGGCGGGAAGTAGTCTAGTCGCCGGACCAATCACCCTCTTCTTGACACTATTCAAACACTATTGCTCGATGGCCTTCTCGTTGCACTGCTCAACCGACACACTAAAAGCTAGGTGAATATTGGAACGAAGAAGGCTAAAGCGAGGATGAATCCCACTTATAATCGCACGAGCAGCTAAATGAGGTCAAGCCGGTCAAGGAAGGCTAATCTCCTCATGGTGTGTCCCCCGCAAGCCCGCGCCCAAGCTCAATCCTGAAGACGCTCTCGCGCGCGCCGCTCGTGGCGCTGGTCGCGCCCAGTGGGGTGTAGGTGCCGTTTTGTTGGGGTGCTGCGTGAGTGTATGGAGGGGACGGATACATGTGGGGAGGAGGAGATCAGGAGATCAGGTTAGTTCGACTCCCTTCACAGACAGTACAGCACCAACCTTGCCTGAAAGTACGAATAGGACGAGAACAAACCGCACGAACTTGAAAGCTGAAACTACAACCAGAGCAAGCAAAGACAGAGGCAGACGCACGCTCGTCGTCTTCCTCCGTCACTTCCTGGTGGGGCTGCTGTTGCGTCTTCCACCTCCCATCCTAGCTCTTCTAGCAAGTCTACCCCAAATTCCAATTCGAATTCCGAATCTTGCGTCTACATCGAGCGGATTTATGAATAACGATAACGATAACGACCATTTCACAACTACTCCTCTCCCCTTCTCCTCATATCCGCCCTTTTTCTTCCTCCAACGCATCACCCGATGTTCCAACGACGAAACACGACGCGCCGCCGATACAGCTCACGGTGCACACCGTGACGCGACAGACCCCTACTGATCATGGGAAAGAACAAGTAGAGGGAGAACAAGGCGGAGACGCGTGCCCCGCCTGCACCGCGAGCGGCGGCAGGAGCGTCACGTTTGCGTATTTGGAGAGAGTTTTGATCTCTGCCGGTTCTTCTCATACAGAGGTGTGTCCCGCCGTCTTGTTTTATTGCTCTCATGCTGTACCCATGCTGACGAGACTGATAAGTTAGGATGCGCAGCCACATTCCCACCCGTCTTCTGCACCCCACTCCTCCGAAGCCGCCGCAGATGAACACGACTTTGAAGCCCCGACGCGCGCGGCGCAAGCCCCGCAGACGCAGCCCCCGATGCAGAACAAGAAGCGACACACCTCCTCCTCATCGCCCTCGGCTCGCACATACTCACGAGCTTCGACTCTCCACCTCTCGCCTCATCTTCGTCTTCGTTTGCGGGTGATTTGCACGAGAGCGAGTACATATGTGGGGCGGAGGTTCGCGTTGGAGGATCCGAGCGACTTGGATTAACGTCCAGCCTTCGCTTTCTCACTACTCCCCCGCTCCTCCTACCTCTACACCCGAAAATGCGGCCCTCGGCGAAGGCGCGCGCGTGGATGGAGCAGCAGGAAAGAGCAAGAGCAGGACGAAGAAAGGGGAAGGGGAGGGATCGCCTCCATCCGCCTCTTCGTCGACCCGCGCCCTGTGGCGGGGGGATGGAGTGGGCTGCTTCTTGGCGCGCTTTTTCTCCTCTTTCCCCACACTTGGCGTCGCCTGTAGGCTCGCCGATGGCGTTACCCGTTGCGAGCCCGTTGGCTCGCCTATCGTGCCCAGTTTCGCAGCGACGATGGGGGCGTCCAAGTCAGCGGCAGGGAGTAGGGGCCGCGGGAGTCCGTCCCCGATGAAGGACGTTTGGGGAGGTGATGCAGCGGGTCGCGGAAGCGGCGGCGAGTTCTTCGTTCGCTGGGTTTGCGGGGAGGGATGGTTTTCTACTACGCACACGGAGGTGCACCGAGAACATGAAGCAGGAGGAGAGAAGGAGGAAAGCGACACGGATGCTGACGCTCTGGCGACGCTGATCTTCGCCCCAGCTCGCGGGACTTTGGACGGGCACGGGCACGGATCGCCCTCGCCGCTTTCAGCGGTCTTCCCTGCGTCTTTGGTGTTGGCCAACCCTCCCTCGTCATCGCCACCTTCCTCCTCTGCCGATTCTGCGTCCGCGTCCGCTCATGCCACCCAAGACCCGCTTGCACCTTCGCAGCAAGGAGCAGGCGCACAAGACGACCCACACGCACATCACGTACGGATCGTGCTCAAGGCGGGATGCCGGCGTGAAAAGGAGGGTGGAGATGTGAGGCTGTTAGGGGGAGTTTGTGTTTGAATGGGGTGAGTGTTTTTGATTTATCATTCATTCTGCCCATGTCTTTGCTATTGGGATGCGATGCGAGTATCTTTACTCGCATCGGTCTGGAACGCACCTATTTCTTTATTTATTTTTATCATTTATTGCGGTCTGGCATTTTGGCTGGCTATGCTTGTCTCTCTCCTCTGATTTTTCTTACTTTGTGTATGCCTTTTGCCAGCCCCTCTTTACTTCTTTCGCTCCGCTCTCCAAACCAATGCTGACTCTGCTTCTTTCTTGCAGACCCGCGCCTATCTCTTCTCTTTCTACCACCAGCTCCACGCTCACCCTCTGCTGCACCCACGCCCACTGCCGCATGCAAACCCCCGCAGACACGACTCGCCGTCGCGCGCGTCCACCTCCCTCCCTCACACACCGCCCTCACGCCTCCCTCAATTCTGATAACAAATTAACGAAGAAGGGGACGCGAGAGACGAAGATGTGCAGAAGTTGGTGCGGGTCTCAATATCGGTTTGGGAGGGTGAGGGTTTCGCGCGTTGGTGCTGGGCGGGAGTCTTGGGCGTCACCCATGGCTGTAGCCCACAGCCTTCAGGGATGCTCCCAGCCACATGGTGCTTTGTTTCAAACCACGCCGCTAGCCAGCCTCCCTTAAAATTATATTCAGTACAGTCCTATTGTACCAAAATCCTCCTAAATCATCCCGAGACACGTCCAAATTGGTAAAAAGTGTTCCGAGACCCGCGCAAAACTCGTTTAGGTGTTCTTTGACCGAATCCGTCTGATCTTGACGATTTGGGGAGTCAAATACATCTGATCTCTTGATGATGCCGCGGCATCGTCTCTTACACTGATATTTCCAAATTCCAGCACACTAATCAAGGCGTCTCGCAAATAGCATTTCTGGGCTGTGCTACAGACTACGTGCTAAATCGGGTCGGCGCTGCCATCAGACCTCGAGCGCTGCAAGACTACAGTGTAAGTAAAGAGCGCAATCGGAATTCAAATTAAAGTACTCACACGATCCCTCCCCAAACAGGTGATCCAACTCGGGAACGACATCGTCGTCGGCCGCCGCCGCCGCGACCACTGACTTGGCGGCGTTGCCGACGGAGATGCTCCATTCAGTCTTGAAGAACGCGGCGAGACGACGGTGAAAATCCGCCTGTCGCGACGCGTATGCGACTAGGCCGTGCTGGATCTCCGCTGACACCTGCCCCGCGCGACCGACCCTCCTCTCGTCCCAGCATCTCGCTTGCCAATCGAGGTAGCGCAACACGCGGCGCATCTCCTCCCGAAGCAAGAGCACTTCCTCCGACCAGCGCGTTTTCCGTGCCAACGCCCTCGACCACTCGATACGCATCGCTGAAAGTAGTAAATCAGTGACAGCTGTCATTGAACGAACGTGCAGACTCACATTCGTGCAGACCCTCCTCGTCAGCACTCTCCGACCCTTGCGCTGTCCATATCCATGACATCACCCGCTTCGAGCTCCCTTTGACATGACGCGGCGTCCGCTTGCCCTTGCCCGCAGCGATCATCTTGAGCTTCTTCGCCGCCGCCGCGTCGTCCGCCTCTACCTGTCCGTCCAACGTGAGGTCTTGCGCCTTCAGCTCCTTAAACTGGGGGCAGGAGTCCGCGCCATGGAGCTGTATCAACGCGTTTCTTGCCTGAGTGTACTTCTGCGCGCTCGCGGTCACCCGATCCCCCACCTGCTGGATGAGAGTCCGAGATTTGGTGGCGCGAATCTGGCCAGTGACGTTGCGGTCGCGGAACGAGATGAGAAAGCGCTTTGCGTGCAGCCGGGAGCGGATGTTGGCGAGAGCATCGCCACATTGAGCCAGCCGCAACTTGGCCTCCATTTCCGCGACGCCACGCTGACACCCGTACTGACGCTCCAATTCCGTCAGCTCAGAAGGCAGGTAGAGCTTGATCTTCTCCATCGGAATCGGGGGCGCGTCGGGATCCCGAGCCGACTTGTCTCGCTCAAGCGCTGAGATGGCGCCGGGGGTAAAGATTTTCTGCAAGTTTCGAAGCTTCCGCATCTTGGGAATCATGGCGATGCGCCGTTCTTGAAGCTTTCCTTCACGATCCGCCGTCAAGAGTGCGAGGCCCGCCATCTCGGCCACGATCCGATGTCTGAAAGTTTGAGTCAGTATAGAATGAAATGACGCGTAATGTACACTCACTGCGCGTCTTCTAGCTGCAGCCCAGCCACGAGGAATGCAGTCACACTGGTTCCGTGGACTGGGGCGTTTCCCTTCCGTGCCTCCACCTCCTCGTCAGCCTTCAGCGCGGCCCGTGTTTGAGCTTCCGTCGGACGATCTGGGGGTTGTTAGTCAGTCTGTCAAATAGATGAATAACGACGTTACCGGACTGGGACAGCGCGTATGGGTTAGGTTGGTCGTGGTCCTTCACGAACGCGGAGATCAAGTCGGTCCAGTGGTTCCGCAGGTCCTTCGATATTGTCGCACTGACCTCGCGGAAAGAGTCCACTTGTCTGGCCCGCTCCGCGACTGCCACAATCAGTTTGCGCTGCAAGGCGTCTCCTAAGATCAAAATCAGTGAGTTTTTGACAAAACGGCATACGGCTGGCCAGCGATCTACCTTGAGCCAAGTTCTTCTGATGATTATGGTAGTCGATCTTGTCTTCGAGCGTGTCGGCGCGGTTCCCTAGTCCCATATCCTTTGTGTGGTAGGACGCTGGCCCCACGTCAGACCAAAAGCGCTCTACGCCTTCACCGTCGCTTTTCCCGACACCCTCGACAATGTTGAGGCTGTTTTGATCTTGACATTCCTTCTCGTGAGACTCCGCGTGCCAGACAGGAAGCCCACACTGCACATCGACGTTCTCGAGGTCGAGCTGGATCCGGGGGTCGAGCTTGCTGTTGCGCTCCGGCAGGTTTTTCTTCCATTGACATGCAATATCGTAGGAAATCGTGAGAGCGAGGAGGGTCAAGCCAACGAGCGCCGACATGAGAATGTAGTCCATGTTGGCGTAGCTGAAGAGGGGCGGTATCACCAACCATATGGCGTATCCACAAAATCAGATCATCACGTACCGTTCCCCCTTTTGTAAGTCTCCGAGGCCATTTGGCCGCATGCACTCGTGTCGCGCACAGACGCAGCCACCCACACCTGACACGCGCAAGCCCGTAGTCATTCGCGTGTCCTTCTGTAGGAGTGCCGCAAACGCAATACATGTACTGATCTGATAGAATGTACAGTGAGACGCAGTGAAGAACCACGAAAACTTACATCTTTTTCGGCCACATAATTTCTGAGATGCTTCTTGTATCCCATTGGCTCCACAAACGCACCCCATCCCGGGCCTAACGAAGGGTCGTTGATTTCGTTGGCGCGTAGACAATTCCTTAGCTTGAAATTTGCGTCGAGAGCTAGAATAAGCATGTACAGAAATCTGTTGGTCGATTAGAGCAGTTGGTGCGCCAGCCAAACCACCACATACTTGTACCTCGGGTCTACGTCGCGCCAGCCGGGTGGCAAATTCCGCCCATCATACGGACACGCCCAACATACCACCGTTAGTTCACCCAGTTTTGTGGCTTCAACGCCACCTAGGTCGTGGGCGCGTCCCGCCCGTTTGCACCTTTGCAAAAATGCATATTGGCGCGATATTCGTACGAACTGTTTGTAACGATCCTGCAAATGAGATCAATTAATTGTTCGCCAGTCCCAAAAACACTCCACATACCGGCATCCATTTCATACCTGTCGATCCGGCCGCATCCGTCATACGCTCCAAAGTACCGATGAAGTTGTGACAGTTGACATTCCCCACGACGTTCAGCAGGCGAAAGAGATTGAGAACATTGAATGTCGCGCATGTTGTGGGGTCGGTGACCGTGGCAGGAAACCATGTGTTGCGTAGAAGCTGAGATAAGTTGTTGTTGTCACCCAGGGTGTGAGATCGCGTGCAAAGACAGTATTTGTAGCGGATTTGGTGGATGCCAGTCGTGTGGATCACGGTCATCGACCGGGTCTCGGACACAGGGAAAACGCAAGGAAGGCCCTCATGCCCCAGTTGGTAAACAAGGCCCAAGTCGCGTAGGGTGGTAGCGCGCCAATGATCCCCGGTCCACTCCTGGCGAAACAAAGATTAGACTCATGTAGACTTCCGGATAAAGAGGTGCGTACCTTCAATAAATGCAGCGGTGTCAACCCGTGCCGCTCAACGCAGCACGTCTTGCACTGTAAAAACTCCCCGCATTCGGCACACTTGAAGAGAGGCCCGTTGACGTTCTTGCAGAGCGCACAGGAAGGTGACGTCGCAGAGTATCCCAGCCCCTCGGAGCACATGAGTTCGTCTAAGAAAAATTGTTTTAAGGGTCTCCACTGTGCCATTGGGTCGTCCTAATCAAATGCCCTGTATCAATGCACACCCATTTGAGAGAAGAAATATAATTGGCGTACCGAACTAGTATATGCCTTGCGTTTCGCGGAAGACTTGAGATTGTCCGGGACCGCAGAAATCCGATCTGCAACGTCCGCCTCAAATTCGGTGTCATCTTCCACTGGAATCCATTGAGCGAATGCGTCTTCCAGGTGTTTTGGATTGAGTCGGCGTTTTTTGTGAGAAACATTCAAGAGCTCCTCCGCCCGACGATTCCCGTCTGTCGAAATGTATACGGCCTCATCAGCTACCACTCGAGACCGGCTTTCATCCCCAAATCCAACATCCACGTCCACCATCCTTCGAGACCGGAAGCGAACGAACCCGGATTCATGAGACATGGCGAGCGAAGATGTTGCAGCAAAAAGACCAGCAAGTGAGACCGATCAAGGTATGAGGCCCAGAAACCCCACGGGGATACGATTTGGCGTCTGAATTGCAGCATCTAAGCACTGAATGAGGCTTCCGATTCAAGTCGGGAGAGAGGTTGGGCTGGCACGTGACACAAAGCGCACAAAAGAGGAATTAATTTCGTTGCTACTACTCAAATAATCCGCCGCCTAGCCCAAGCATACGAGAACAAATGCATGAAATTATAGTACCGTTTTCCTCCTGCGCCGGAAACCAGCCGACGCGCACGAGTTGAGTGGCTTCATCGGGATGGGTCTCGCAATTGCAATAGCAAAAAAGTACGCGGCGGACTCCATTCTCTGTGGTTACAGACATGACCTGCTTGGGGGCGGGCGAAGGGCATGGGAGGTCACCGTGACCGAGCTGGTACACGAAGCCCAATCGTCGCAGTTCCCTCTTTTTCCAAGCTCCTTTCCATTCCTGCCAGCAGTCAGAGAACCGAGCGAAACGAGTAAAAGTACCACCGACCTCGACCAAATGGAGGGGATGAGAGCGGTGTGAATCGAGACAGCATCGCAAGCAATTTTTGGTACTCAGAGTCGGGTCGCAGTCGCCGCACACAAGAAAACGCGGACAAATGGATGTGGCACGCGAGCCAATATAGCCAGTAACTCCACAGGACGCGCAGACTTGAATCCCACGCGGGGCTTGGTAGAGGGAGCAATTTCGATTTTCTGCAGGGACTTCCGAGCGAGAGCAACTGGAATATAAAATGTTAGAGGATGTATGCCGCCAGCCATCAAACACCTACAGTGCCCATATCTCTCGATCAAGCTCAGCCTCTGCATCGGCGCCTGGATTGGATGTCGAGCCAGCCATGTGAGGAATACCGAGTTGCGCGTCGCTCAAGGAAATCCAGAGCCTCAATTCACCAAGCCAGAATTGATGCAGACTCGCTTGGCGGATTGAAGCAGACCATCAATCTTGATTCTCCAGCTATCAGCCATCAGGATCTGCGGGAATCTCGGATATTGCGGTACGACTATTCATAATTCCGTCGATCATGATCGACATGACACAAGCCAAGTTCCGCGGAAGCATTTGAAGCATTTCCGTGGAAGCATTTCGCAAAGCGTGCGTCAGTAGGCAAAATCCCCCTAAGCTCACTGAACACCACTTACCTTGACCGATGAGAGAAAGTCAAAGTGAGTCTTCAAATTAGGCGAACTGAGACCGGTCGGCTGATGTGGATACGACATCCATCAGTGCCTTGGATCTTACTTCATGCGCACTCTTCGAACTCTCCGCATGCAGGATTGATTGACTGATTGATTAGAGCCTTCCACCCAACTTCCACCAGAGCATTCCTTCAGCAACTTTAAGGCTCCCAAATGTACGCCGACAAACGGAGACTCAGACTCAGACTCAGCGGGAGGGAACGAGAGGGACTGGGAATGGTTTTCAGGTTAGTGCCGGTTGCCAAGCATAGTTCATCAATTCAATGATAAGCGACATAAAAACCTCCGGACTGGCAAATTCCGAAATAAAAGATGCGTGTTGTGCGCACTCTTCGAACTCTCCGCATGCGGGGTTGATTAATCGATTGATGGACCGCCCCGATTTTTTAAACATTATTCGGTAGATTCCCCCAGAGCAGCAGAGTGGCGAGTGTGTCAGGCTTCGCCTAAACAAGAGAAGACCATACAAACTGACAAGGAGGGCAGGTCAGGATAGACTTGTACTTATCATTGCATGGAGTTTAATCAGGGAAACTCCGGTTGCCATAAACGCCTCGTTCATCAGTATCAGTCCTTGACACTCAAACCTGAAATAAGCAGATCCAGGGGAAAGAAAAGAAGCAAGATGGGAACTCTTCGAACTCTCCGCATGCCAACCTGTTCCGACCCAGCGCACGATTGCTCCATTCAATCAAGAGCGTTTTTTTTTCTCGAAAATCTCATTTACTCCAGCGTTGTACAGTCTTTGGAGTAGGACATTGAATATAAGAATGTTATCAAACAGCGTTGAGAGAACTCAGAACGTTATTATTTAAGGAATGGGTCTGCGCTCGGATCAAGGGCTACTTTGTTTACACGCGCGCTGACACAACCACGAGGACAATCGGGGCCTGGCTAAGCTCCACCAGCCTTGCATTCAGATCCCGGCTTCTGATCTTAGACTGGAATCCCACGCCCCAGTAGAATTACCCGGAACATCGCGGAGGGTGCGGAGAGAGAAAGAGAAAGAAAGAACGGATTAGAATGGGACGGAAATGGGACGCCGGAAATTGAATACCATTCAAAGCAAACTAATCTAAGTCCTCCATGCTACCCAGAGAAGAGACGGCGCATCCCACTGTCCCACTGTCCCCACAATTATATCAGTCTGTCAAGAGAAAAAAGATGCGTCAAGAGTCTGGGTCAATATGGATCGGCCCTACGAACCCGATATCGCGCTGGAAGGTAGCACCGGGCGCTGAGGACGCCATTGGCAAGCGATGTCGTAAGAGCATATGTAGAGGAGTCTAATGGCTCTGGCGATCAGCAAATATGTAGAGACAGTAAATGAACGACGACTCACTGAGGCCGGAAATCCATAGCGAAGGCCCCAATCAGCTCAGTGAGCCGTTCGCCAGCGTTCAACGAAATTGGAGCCCAACGAAGTGGCGTGTAAAGAACCAGTTGACGACCTCGTCACAAGTATTAGATGGGGAAAAAACCTGAAGTAAATTCCACTCACAGGTATTAGTCTCGCCGCTGCTTTTTACTTCGGTTTCACGGTCGTCTTGGGTAGTCATAGTCGGTTGAGACAAAGGAAACTTCGCAGAGAATGGATTCATTCGGGCACATACCTACCCGGACCAATAGATGTAACCGTTAGATTGGTCCGTTCCTGGGGGTTGCAGGGTTAATGTGGATGGGAATTTTGAATCTGCCATCTTTCTGGCTAAGTGTTTCGGGGATCGCAAGGGATTGCACTTACCGAGGAAGGAGACATTCACATGGCCAATAGCCAATGAACGAGGTCCTACAATCTCGAGATATGGCTCCAGCCGTCCCGCCCGCTGGTGCTACATTTAGAAGAATAATGATGGGTCGCCGGATTTAGATGAAGATTATAATTTCCTATAAATCCTATACTTCAGTCCAGCACTTTCAGTAAATCGACCGCACCCCAGCCATGTACATGCACACTCGCGCCGGCGACGTCAAACCCTTCAAGTTCAGTTTCCCTCCCGCGGTCACCCGATGCGCTGGGGCTTCGACCTGAAGCAAGTTCTCGCCGAAGAGTTTCTGCAGCTGGCCGAACGCGAAAACTCTCTCCATATCACCGGGGAGAGACCTCGATCCGCCCTGGCCCTGAGGCCGACAACGGCGACAACGGCGACAACGGCGAGTCTGAGGTTGACCTTGATACCCCATGACTTCGGACGCCCCAGTGCCGGACGAGGACTTGGGCTCGGACGACAGCATGTCTGACTCTGAAGAGGAGGTTAGCTTTATTCCTTGGCACCCGTCCCAGTCTACTAATTTTGCTCACAGCAGTGGACCTTCTCTTCTTCGCAGGGTACCACTCAAGTCATCCCCCTCCGAGGCCAAGCCAACCGCACCAGCGAGTGGACCGTCCATTCCATTCGCCAGTTCAGCCCTTACGATCTTCGACCTCGTCGTGTCACCACTGGGACTACTCTGCTGGACAATATCACTCCCCCTCGATTCTCCCTCTCGCGCACCCAAATTATCAGTGCAGGGTTCAAACCGTTCGATTGCCGCGGGTTAGTTCTCACAAACGATGGATTTTACTTGATTGCTCACCATTCACAGTGTTCCGACACCGATCATCGACAACAAAGGGCGAATTGTGGCGTGTCTTGTCCCATCGCCGACCGATGCCATCGCCTGGCGCAGCACAGTCCTCTCAGCCACCGAGGTTTTTGAACGCGCCGCGGGATACGCCGACTTTAGCAAGCTTCAGGAGCCGGTTTTGAAAGTAGGCGTGGAGTACGGTGGTCCACGCGGTGTGGTACGTTGTGTTCCCCATTGCTAATCGTACGGCGGGCTAACATGATTCTCAGAAGCCCCAAAATGTAAAGCACGAGCTGGCCAACTGCATTGAGACCGGCCTCATTCTGCAGAACCACGGCGTTCAAGAGATAGCTGCGTTTCACAACAGTGAGTACGAAAATACCAATGTGGACTATGCTTAACGTCTGGTAGCCATTCTGCAGTCGTTCGCCCCAAAAATTTACGCGTACACGGAGAACTCCACCGACCTGATTTACAAGTTCGACGAAGACCTTCGCCGTGAACTCCCCGGTGTCTTCCCTGCGGCGGAATTCGACTTGGGCGAGCTCGGTTCCGCCCCACGGCTGCAAGACAAGGACGTACTTCACGGTTGGCGGGCTCTTACCGCACTGGGAACGTACGACTCGCGTTACGGAGGCGACATCATCTTGTGGGATGACGGCTTCGTCCTGCGCTTCCCACCGGGAGCAACTTTTCTGTTCCCAGCTGCGTTGATGCGTTATTCATTCGTCGAGGTCCAGCCGGGTGAGAAGCAGTACACCTTTCTCAATATTCGCCCGCAGGTTTGCACCGCTACATCACCAACGGCTATGTGAGCGACAGCACCTTTGAGCGTACGGCGGACAAACGGGCGATGGAGTCGATGCATCGAGCGCGTGGTCGTCGCCTAGAGGCCGGGGTTAATATGTATAGCAGGCTTGATGAGTACATAAACACTTAGACAGACGTAGATTGGACGAGATTCATAGAGTGCGTAGATTTCAGATGTCGTATTTCAGATCTCTTCCAAAAAAGGAAACATCCTCGGCTTTGAGCTCTGAATCAAACACGGCCAAACGGAATGGTCCCTCTTTAAAAGACTTCATCTATGGAAAATCAGGTGTCGTCTTCTTCACTACTCGCGCGATGGTTCTGGTCCCAGCGTCTCCGAACCGCCGGGCTCGCTCTCAGGGCCCCAGCCCGTCCAATCTGCTCAGCGTAAGTCAGAATGGGCGCGTCACCCGCCATGGTACGTCTTTCTATTGCCTCTTGAGCCTGACCGCTGAGTAGCCCTCAGCCTTAAACTCCCTCGCCTGGTGGCAGATGGGTGCCAGTCGCCGTCACAAACTGCGCCATCTTGATGTGCCCGAGTCGCCTTATTATGTCGCGCTCAGAGCCGCACTCAATGCGCGCCCCGCCCCGCCGTCTCCCCCTCGCTCTTCCGCAGCGACCCGTATCCGTCGTCGTCGTCGCCGGCCGCCCCGAACGAAAATAATAACCCCTCATCCACCAGCAGCGCCACTAGCAGCGCGTCCACCAGCACTATGTCCACCAGTACTACGTCCACCAGCACTACGTTCACCAGCACTACGTCCACCAGCCGCGCGTCCACAGCCGTCGCGGCACCCTGGATGCGGCAAACTCTCCCGGTCCCTCCCTCGTCCCTGCCCTCGTTTATCTCCACCCCACAGCAGCGCGGAATATTATCCTCCGGCTCGCGCGTTCGTAACAACCCCCCTCTGACTTTGACTTCTCTGTGGATCGACGGTATCGAACCCCCGGCGTTGACGACGCCGGAGCGGCCCCACCAAGAATGCGCTATATGCAAACATGTGAAATGTTGCCCGGTCATGTAAGTCCACTCTCTGTTTCTCATTGCTCATCCACTCATCCATGTAATCTAGCTCAGGATGCGGTCACAGTCACTGCTATCCCTGTATCTGCCTCTGGCTCGAGAGAAGCTTCCAGTGCCCGACGTGCCGTACCGTTATGACTTCCCCTCCCTTCCGCTGCTGGACCGAGGAGCAGAGCATCCTATTTGACAACCCCAACTGGAACAACACCAGCCGCGTCGATTATAGCTTCGAGGGACTCACATTTCCCCACCCTATGTAGTATGTAGTCGGTGTAGCGCTAAATTGTGCCTTGCTTTACCCAAATGACGATGTTTTTTTTTGCCGGGCGTCCGTGGTTTTCACGGACGTCCGGCAGACTTTTTTTTGTCGGTGAAAACAAATCTTTATTGTAACAAGTAAATACGAAAACAATAAGAAAGCGACATAAATAACAGGCCATGTATACATATTACTCAGAGTCGGACGTCGGAATATCGCTGCTATCAGGTAAGTCGCTCAGCTCGCCAGGGTCCGCCTCTGTCTTCGCGGCTTCCTGGCGCTGCTGCGCCCTCTCAGACCTAATACGCCGGTACTTGCGAAGGTCTGACTTGAGAAGATAATCATCGTAGCGGGTCCGGTCGCCATGCGCTGCGTGCATTTCATATATTTCCTAAGTTTGGGGCATTAGTGAACCCCGGACGGTGTATGCAAAAGCTCACCGGTTTCGATAGCCCCAAGATGCTATCGCCAGATAACGACGGTTGCTGCAGGGAGGATATTGGTAAGTTGAGGGTTGCAGAAAACCAGTAGCACTCACCCTTCTCGCCACTTGGCGCGCGCTGTTGTGCTTTGTGCTGGTATTCCACCTGTTCCTCCACGGGAAGCGCTTTGATTTTGGCGCGCCACTGTCAAGGGATCAATACAGTTTGGAGGAGGTGGTATCGAGATACATTGCCATGCGCTCCCGAGCCTTGGCGCGTCGTATTTCAGCCCGCTCAGCCGCCTTGTCGACGGCCGCTCTTTCCGTTTTGCTAAGCTTCGACCTGCGTGTCTGTCAATATTCTTGGTGGCGGTGGCGTGGGATCGGCATGAATATGTATGAAGAGACATACATCTTCTGCTGCACTGACACCTCATCCTCGAGCTGCTCGCGATGCACCCGTCGCATCACTGGTCTTGCGGTGGTGATGTTTGGGTCCCCACCGAGGCCCCGGTTGGCAAAATTAAGCTGGTCAAGCCTGTTTAGATGTAAGAAAAAGAAGGATTCTTGACTAATGAGATGAACTGACGCGTCGTTGGCCTTCGATATGGCTTCGCGGGAGTGAGGCATAATGGTGAAGGACAAAACGTTGCGACAAGATCAGTGGCGGTGCCTGTCAGAAACATACGTACCAACGAATTGGGCAGACCAAGTTCCGAGCGATATATTAAGTATTAGCACAAATTTTCGAAGGCTTCAATGTAGTCTGAACATACCTACCATATATAACTTGAAAGAAAAGAAAGACGTTGGAAGGACGTCACAACTGCAAAGACTTGCAAACGCCAAATGATAGTCAAACGATGTGGCTGTGTCGACAAGATTTAAAGCTCTCAAAGAGACGTCTTCTGAGGAGGGTTAGAGCAAGAAATGTAATCAATCTGAAGAGCGAATGTCAAAATTGAGATTATGTGAGTTGTGGGATAGGAAAATCTAATGTAAAATCAGGGGTCACAGAAAAGTTGCAAAAGAGAGTACCCACCTCGCAGTTGAAGAATTGAAACTGCTTCAAAGGAAGTTTTCGTGGAGAGTTCGCGGTCATGGTCCATAAGACATTGGATAAACCACGCATAAGAGTTTTCGAGAAAAAAACCCCGAGGTGGTACCCAAAAGTACCACAAGTCGAAACATGTTTTGGGTAGGAACGTTGAAATAGCAGTTCAGCAACATTTCGTGGAGAGTGCGCGACCCCTGATAGAAATAAGTCGTTTTGAAATGCTACAGTTAGTCCCCACAAAAAAAAAAGCACAGAGGCATACATGCCTTGTGAAGCCCAAATGTGCTGGAGTGAGTTTGACTGAACGTGTAGGACGAGCAAGTCGGGGCGCAAAAAACATGAAATGTGGCTGTGTTTACTTTGGGCGCTAAGGATTGGCGCTCCTTCAGAGGCGCTGATTCAAGCTCTCAAATAGACGTCTTCTGAGGAGGGTTATGGCAAGAAATGTAATGAAGAGCGAATGTCAAGATTAAGATATGTAAGTTGTGGGATAGGAAAATCTAATGTAAAATCAGGGGGTCACAGAAAGTTGCAAAAGAGAGTACCCACCTCGCAGTTGAAGAATTGAAACTGCTTCAAAGGAAGTTTTCGTGGAGAGTTCGCGGTCATGGTCCATAAGACATGGATAAACCACGCATAAGAGTTTTCGAGAAAAAAAACCAGAGGTGGTACCCAAAAGTACCACAAGTCGAAACATGTTTTGGGTAGGAACGTTGAAATAGCAGTTCAGCAACATTTCGTGGAGAGTGCGCGACCCCTGATAGAAATAAGTCGTTTTGAAATGCTACAGTTAGTTCCCACAAAAAAAAAATACACAGAGGCATACATGCCTTGTGAAGCCCAAATGTGCTGGAGTGAGTTTGACTGAACGTGTAGGACGAGCAAGTCGGGGCGTAAAAAACATGAAAATGTGGCTGTGTTTACTTTGGGCGCTAAGGATTAGCGCTCATTGGGTTTTAGACCAGAGGCGCTGATTCAAGACGAATATAAATCGGAGAGGCATTAAGGAGGTAATTCGACATTGCAGGTCTATTAGAATTACATATTCAGAGTACTAGTGTTCTACAGCTGACGTGGGGGATACACGAAGTGCGACCATTCTCGCTGGCGGTTACAAATCGCGCCCTTGCGGTAGATTCATCGTCAGTGGAATCATACGTAGAACCCGAAAGACCAGTGGTGTGGAGACCACACTCCAAGCTGAAACCCCAACCGTCAGCACAAGGTCATATAATGCAAAGTAACACATACGAAGATAGGTATACCCCGGGTTCGACACCCTTGTACACGATGTACCACTTGCCACGATGCAGAGGGTTGGGAGTTGCTTCGTCGGCGACAGGGCGAGGCATTTTATGGCGGAGAATTCGGGAGGAAGGAGTTCGGGTCGATGTGAGGGAACACACGCCGGTCCAGGATTTGGTTTGGGCATATTCATAGGCGGCCTGAGCATCTCGTAGAGTCCTATATCCCTGGAATAGAGCCCCGCTTACATTTTGAACTAAAGGGGCGACTTGATCCCTAGTGTACACAGTTGTATGAACCTAGGGACACATGCGAGTTGAAGAACACTTACCACCGGGTATATAGGCCTGGAATTGCCCCGAAAAATACGGTGTACGCTCCATTGTTATTCGAGTTGCGAGCGCGCGGGGTGAGTCGTTGGGTAATCGCATTTGGGACCCCGATGGTAGCATGAGCGGCTTCGGCCTGAAAGATTCAATTTAAACATGCTGCGTAGTGTGCGACATCACAACACACCATTCTGGAGTCAGTCCGTGTTCGCTTGGTGAATTGAAGACATAGAGCCGCGTAGCGGATGCGCGCGAGTTGGGATGATCGGTGGGCAACCGCTGCTGGCCCGCACTGGGTCGCGTGGGTGTACGAGGAGGTGGAGGCGGCGTGCGAGGAGGGGTATGGGGTGATTCTTCGCCGTCGTCACTGAAGTACTCCGTGGAGCCGTCCGATGAGGAAAGGGAGGACGCGGGTGAGGGTGAACGAGAAAGTGTGAGGTCGGTTAAACTCAAGCCGGTTAGTTGGTCTTCCAGACTCGAGGACATCGTAGGTTATCGTTGGGTGGAGGGGGCGGGATCGTGGGACGGTGCCTGAAGTGCAGTGAGGTTACTTGGATGGTAAAAGAAGCATCAACCCACCGGACGGGAACCCAAACTGATATAACCGAGAACAAACTCTTTAGACTTTTGCAAAAGGGAGATCGGGCAAGATCTGAGATCGAGATTGCATCACACGAAAACAGTCAATTTCGGCAAACTCGATCTACACAACACGGCAAACAAACAGTAAATACGGGCGAGCGGTGAGAGGCGCTGAGATTGTGTTCTTGAAACAAATGAGAGCGGGGATGACAAAAAGAAATGCAGACGCACGAACAACCACACACGGGAACTAGATCAGAGGACCTGAATAAGGCCGCCAGTCAGAGCAAGATTGAAAGCCACCAACGCTTCCGCCTGGCGAGTGTAGCAGTTCTGGAGGGCCCCGGATACCCCCATGACAGCGCCGGACGAGAAAAGGTTGTGCTTGGTGAGTCCAACGTACTTGCCCTTGGTGATCGCATACCATTTCTCCCCGTTGTCGGGAACGGCAGAGAGCGGGGCAGCAGGGACGACGTTGAAGAGCGACCCCGCAATCCAAGGACCGGTGGATTGAACGAATGGAACGGGGACGGCGGCGCGGCGGCGGCGGCAGCAGCAGCGGCGTCCGCAGCGTTTTGGGCCGCTTCCTTGGAAAGCGCCTGAGAGACTGCAGCTGCCCCGATGGAGAGGAGCTCGAAGGCCTCGGCGAGAGACAGGGTCTCTGAAGGAAGCGTTGGTTATATATATATATATTAAAAAAGGACGTACTGGGAGGCTCGGGATCTTCGGCCTCGGTGGAGACGTCGCCATCGTGGGAGGCGTCGAGGGCATCGCTGGCGAGGAAAGAAGTGTCGTCGGCCACCGACTCGTCGACAACGGAGTACCCGTCGGATCCCAATTCGGAGATGTTGTAGACGACGACGGGGTGGACGAAGGGAGCATGAAGTTAAGGGCGGGAACAGGGGTCCGTCGTTTCAGCAGCAGGAGGCGCGGCGGAAACGAGGGAGGCGTCGGTAGAAATGGACTGAGACATACCACTGAGCAGGTGGATAGAGGGGGGAGGGAATAAAGTTGGGGAAGCTGGAGACGTGCGCTTTATCTGACGAAAATTCAAGCTCCGCAAAAATAAAAGGAGTTGGAGACTTGCCATGTAATTGGCTGATCAGCGACTGAGATTGCCGACGTAGGAAACGAGTGTGCGGCCCAGGCATGGGTCGAGTTGGATCTTTGGTGTGATTGAAACGAGTCGTTCGGCCTTCGGGTTATAAATCACCACATCTTGTCCCGGACGGTTGCGTCTCACTCACAATAAAACCCCAAGAAAGTTTCCTCAATACCAGATTAGGTGTGTGTACTGTCCCAGCGGCAAGACAGCGGTATTCATTGAGACCATAGGATGGGCAAAACACGAAAACGTAAACGGGTCCCTAAGAAAGAACGCCAAAATCTTCGTCTGTGGGCAGAAGGGATCAGGGAAACGCTGCTAACACCCCATATCGACCCATACATCGAGGCTTTGAGGAAGGATTGGCGTGAAGAACGCAATTACGTCGCCAAAGTCTGCAGGGAATACCACGCTCGCATCAGTTGGAGGGTGGAAGACCATGAGGAGCCCGACGAGCTCCCGCCGTTCGACCCGGAGGCGCTGATTCCGACGGAGAAGTTGTCGGAGGAGGAGGAGGCCGCGAGGTCTGCGAGAGTCGATGTCTTGAATAAAGTAACGTTACTTCACGTGACCGTCTCACGAACTTGTCACTTACTCTCTCCTCTTCGCGTAGCGCATTCGAAGATGGCTCAAATATCGCGCTCGTTCGCTCCGAAAGAAAGGCCGATCGACTGTTGACCCCCGCAAAGACCCCTGGGCTGTTCTCCTTGCGCAACTCTCTGGCGTCAAGTCTCCTCCCAAGGCCCGACAGGCCTACCAACAATTCATGCACGAAGAGTACACTTCGAAAATCCAGCCCGTCATCGAAACGCAATGGGCAGCATCATCTGGAGATGGATCGAATGTCAAGACCGCGAAAGAGCCCAATGCGCCGTTCCGCGTGCGCGTTGCTCGTGAAGTTTTTGCTGCCCTCCCCGAGTCTGAGCAGCAGCGATACGCCACCAATGCTAAAACCGAAGCCGCTTCCGCGCGCGCTGCCTACGATACTGCGCTGAAAGAACCGCCCTCGCGATCTCCCCAAGCACGTCATGAGTAAGTCACAGAGCGCCACGTCGGTAGTGCCTCGCTGACCATATAACAGGGCAATAGAAACCGTCGGCGCTTTTCTGGCGCCAATCTTGCAGGGCATCACGGAAAGAACTGGCTTGCACGTCTGCGCCATTCTAGGAGGACCCGTTCCAAAATATGGAGGTGATCTTAGGACGATTCAGTAAGTCTTTCTGTCTATCTGGTAATGCTTGGCTGAACGACGTGTTACAGTGTATCCTACGGGAGGAATAAACTGCATCAGCGTCCCACTTCCCGGTATGGGAAAGAGCGCTTCAACGCGTGGTCGACTTGATGAAGGAGTATCTCCACACAGCTTTCGGTACGTTCTGC